>CM076569.1:722380134-722607066 GCA_034641835.2 Pinus albicaulis
GCACGACACTCTCATTTACCAAAGTTTCTTCTTGAAAACACCATGTTTTAGTAATTTTAAGGACCAACGCTCCCTTGTGTCCTAATGGAAAATTTTCACCTACACGTTTCTCCACTATGGCCTGCGTTAATCACCTATATGTTGCTCCACTATGCACTTGCATTGGTTTTAGAAATTCGGGAAAAAGAGAGAGATTTCGGAAGCCTCTTCTTCCAGAAGCTTCCAGAATTTGTTACAACTATTTACCTCATATAAAAAATTTGGATCCTATCATATCCTACCTTGGAGTTTCCATCCCTTATCCTTTGATCCCATCCTCCCATCAAGAGTGTATCTCAAGCCCTAGATTGGTAAATGGATAAGAACTCCCAAATTACCTCCCACTCCTATACATTTTTGGCCATCCATAAGGTACGGGTTGGATTTTGGAGATATAATTATGACCTCATGTTGCTTATATGAAGAGTTATCATACCATGCATTAGGGTGATTAGAGGTGCACTTTTTGGCAAAGAAGGAACAATTCAACTTGGAGGAGCTCTTTTACAATATCAACTCCTATTTCTGGTTGTAACTCCTGCCATTTATATTAATGCAAAAATTTCTTTGTTTTCCTATATGTGATGTTATTATTTTATGTATTTCGATGCCATGTTGATCCATGAATGAAGTATTTAGATGATGCCACATCGATATCGTAGATCGTTGGCTTTTGTTATCTGATTGTGCAAGTTCTAATTATAGTGACGGGAGCTAGGATTGGAGCATTCAAGCCAAGAGGGAGTGAATCATACAAGGGATTATAGGTAGGATTCGTCCCATCATCCATTTACTTTAAGGAAAACAATAAATTCTTTGTATTTTTTTTGTCCTAGGGTAGGCCGCCCAGTTTAGGGAATATACTTCTCTCCATAGTCATAGATTCATATAACACCCTCAGACGACGTTGAAGCCCAAATGGTCTGCTGCATTAAAGATTGTGCAATTATTCTTCACATGTGAAGGCATGTGTTCTAAAATATACCTTTATAATATGAGATTTTTATGTCATTTTTTTGGGTTTGGGAAGATAACACTTCCTTATTTCTTCCATCGTATTTTTTTTAAATGGACACTAAGTCTAGAACCAGGGAAAATTTATTACCTCATGATATATGCCACCATGGTCTAATTAAAATGTTGCATGTAAATTAATTAAATAAACAAATAGTGAACTTAAGAAGAATAAATGTGGTAAACCTTGCACCAAGAAGACAAAGAAAGGTTAGGGTTGCAACTAGTGATGAAACCCTACTTCCAGATTCAGAGACAGGGGATCCTAGTCATCATGTCCCAGAAAACAAAGAAAACCCCACGGTTGAAGGAAAAACTAGGGTTTATAAGAGAAAAACCAAAGAATAAAAACATAAAATGTGAGAGGATTAATATACAGGGCATGTAGAAGCATAAAGTAAAAAGGTAAATTAACCAAAATGGGAGGCATAGGATAAAAGATGAGAAATAAAGTCTAGGGTTTATGATTTGAGAAATCCTCACACTAGATCTACCAATAAGTTGATAATAGGTTTCAAATCAAAATTTAACCTTGGAATAAAAGAGACAATAGTCATTGATGAAGGGGAAGATACAAAATCTTCCAAAGGTAAGAAGAGAACCACAAAAAAAGAGGAAAAAAGAATCTGCAAAAGCAAAGGAACAGGAAACCCTAACAATCGAAAAATACATACAAGAAAAAGGTAAAAGGTTTACTAGATCAAGATCAAGCCAAGACAAGTTGAGCATGCTTTCTCAGGCTACCGAATCCATGGAAGAATAATTAACGCTGGGTTTTTGGTGAGGTGCCTTAATCCAAGAACAAGGGAATGATTTCTTGTTATAAAAAAAACCCTATTTTTGACTAATATATATCATAAAACTTCGCTAAAGATTTTTGATAGTCTGGTAATCATAATTTAAGGTCTAATTATGAGATATACAAGCTTTTGTGGATCAAATACATGAACATGATGGTTTTGGTCACAAGTTTGATGAAAATGAAATGACATATGACAGGGGAGACATGTGTAATTCAATTGCATGACTTAAGAATATTTGTTTGGCATGTTCAGTGTATCTAATGGGTAGCTACAGGAAGTCTCTAAGCGTGGGCTAGATGGTGAATGACTCTACAAAATAGTAAATAATTCCATATACTGAAATTTAGTATGTGGCGCGTTAATCTGTTCCAAAGAATCAACAGAGGTCTCATAATAGTTTGCAAATATATATTTTTTTAGTTTAAATTCCAAGGTAAGGCTCAAATAGCTAGAATAGATAGGATAGTAGATTTTATTACATGTTGTAGAAGGGTTTATAAAATTTTGTAGATTATATTATGAAGTTTTGTAATATTTAATAGTTAAACTTTGAGAATTGGTGGATCTTGAAAACGTTATGTAATTTCCTATATAATACATCAGAAAGAAGGAAAAAATGTTGGACTCTGGAAAAATGTAGTCTCTTTTTTCTGTGTGTGATGAAATTATTCATCTTTTCAAGTGCCAAGAAGACTAGGATACTATGTTCATGATACAAATATTCTTGTGATGGTATGCCCAATCATTTTTTCTCCTGTGATAGTTTCCTTTCTATGTGATTTCATTTATCTGCTATCTTCTGGTGTTTAAATGAGATTATGTTATAAAATTCATTAGTTAATGCTTTGGTTCATATGGTTTATGCATCTGCACTCTTTCTCCTAAAACTAGCAGGGTTCATGTTCCATGCCCTTCTATAGTGGATTGTTTCTCTTTCTACTACCATCAAAATAATGTTTTATATGTCTATAGTTTTCCACCTATTCTGGCTCTACCCCTCTTGATTCATGCAGTCAAGATATTAGTATTTACATCTAAAAGCTTTATTTTTTGACTCCATTTACCAATGGACTAATTTTTTCATCCCAATCAAACCCTATTTCAGCAAAAACCTACTGAAGATCTAGCCATTTTGTAAGACATAGCTAGTTGTTAAGCTTAGTGATTAGGTTATCAGAGAGAGCCCTCTCTAGATTGAAGGGGATAACCTTCAATATGCGAGATTGGTTTGAAAAGGTTACCTTAGGAAGTTTTTTGTTACAACCAAGAAGCTTTATGAGTGATAATAGTCCAAAAATATGAAATAGATGAATTAATGTCTATCCATATTTTCTCCTTGGATTTTGAAAAATTTTGGGCACTAATTGATTTGTCCTGATATTTTTCAAGTTGTTTGACAAGCTTGAAATTATTCTGCAATTCTGAAATATATGCATTTTCTTCCTTTATCTTATTGTCCTCTATTCTATTCAATGATGCTTTTAAATTTTTAGTTTCCATATTTCTCAATGGAAGATCAACCATTTCTTTAGATAATTTCTCTTTTGAATCTTGGCTAGTTGATCCTATTTCCAATGTTGAAGTCCCTGCACTAGCTTGTTGTTCTTTCTCCTTCAAAATTTTCTCCATTTCTGATTCCATTTTTTGTATCCGAAGGTTTTGCATAGAAATCATATGTAACATATTATCATATTCCTTTTCTAACTCCCCTACCTCATGAGCTTGAGGTTGCTCTGTAGTTGGAAACTTCAATATTTTCCTCAATGTTAGAATATCTACATTTCTATTCTTGATGATTTCTTGAGTTGCACTAACATTACTACAATCTAATACCAGTTTGATGATAATATATTGTAGGGATTTAATCCTTGTATCCTTAGGCAATGATGACATTCTTTTTTATTTCAACTCATAATGTATGTTGTTTAATGAGGTTTGCAACCTGGAAACAACCATGGAATAAATTTTTAGAGTGGAGTAGATCATTTCAACAATCTGCTTATGTAGATATATCTGATATATACGATGGATTTTTTTTGTGTGAAAAGAGAATCATGAGGTCTTGTAATCCTTCGCAATATTCAGAACTGGAACTTTTGGCTCAAGAAATTCCAACTAAAACTATCCTCCACCAGGATCTAGTGCAGATAATAACCTATTCTGGGTGGAAGAAGTTTGTTTCCAAAATTGAGAATAGGTGGAAGATTTAATTATCTCATTTTCTTCTTCATTTATCTGAATCTAGAAAAAATATTTTGTCCACTAGAATAAGGGAAAGAAAATGCATCGGGGATTGTTTCTTCAATTTGATGTAAAGTGAAAACAAGCTCACTTGATACCATCACTGTAGTAGACACCTCTGTGTTCCTGGATTCTGATGATTCTTCCTTTGTATCCCTTGCCTTTCTCCTTTTGAAAACCATTAGAGTAAATTTCATCCTAAAAGCACCGATGAAATTTTTATGTACATAATAAATAAACCAATCAAAATCCTTTAAATTTAAAAAGAGGTGCATGTAAATATTTTGGAGGGAAAAAAAAACTATTTTTTTTAATCATATGTTTGGCTTATCTCCTTATATGGCTACTCAAATTTCAAGTTTAGAAACTCGTTGGATGCGAAATTAAATTTCACATCCAATGAGTACCCATTATGCATACTTTCAAGTAGACCCACATCGATAAAAATTGAAGACACATTAAAAAAATGTGTTGAAAATATTTTTTAATGTATCTTCAATTTTTATCAATGTGGGTCTTCTCAAAAGTATGCATAATGGATACTCATTGGATGCGAAATTTAATTCCACATCCAACACATGTTTACACTTGAAATTTGATTAAACCTATAAGGAGATAAGCAAAAAATACAATTAAAAAAGTAGTTTTTTTTCTTTTCCCTTCAAAATTCATATCTCTTATTTTATTATTTTCCTATTATTTTATAATTTTTCCTTAGGAGGCCACTTTCAGGCTGAAATTTACTCTAATGTTTGAATTCTTTCGATTTAGAATCTAAACCAACAGGAGAAACACTCTCACTTGTTATTTTTAATTCCTTCTCTTTAGGTCTAGGAGTTTCCAAGGTTGTTTGAATCGAAACCTGCTCTTCAACATCCTATAAATTATTCTCTTCCCAAAAATCGTGATTAACATATTGTTCAAATATATCTAGTTTGGAAAAATGAGTATAAGGAGCAGACTTCTGCTCAAGTCGAATAGATGAAATCACTCCAAAGGGGTCATAAGGCCAACTGAAACTTAATTTAAACTTCATTTGAGACACAAAAATCTCTACTTCCTTATCAATTGATCTTTGATTTACTATGAAAAAACCAATTTGAGCTTTTAGTTTGAATTGTGCCTTTTGTTTCTTGGATAAAAAATGAACTTCATCTACATTTAGTCTTTATCTTATAAATTCCAAAGAAAAAAATTTGATTGGAAGAAATGCAGGTAGTTTGTAAGGTGATAATTCACAGCCATAGTTTCTAATATCTGTAATCTTCTGGTATAAGTACCAGTCTCCCACCTTTGACTAGTCACTCAGATGTAAAATTCTCTTGATCTTTGTTGATATCCTTGAAACTGCATCACTACTAAGAAGACATAATGATAAATATAGAAACTGATCTACAAAGTCACTAAAGGAATAATCTTTTGAATTCTTTATAACTAGTGAATTCTAATGAATAACACACTGTGGCCTTCCTTGTGAATCTAACTTCTGAAGTGGCATGTTGAACCTTTTAGCTTGGTGATATAAGAATAAGTAGACTAATGCAGACTTGTGCTTGAAATCTCTTTCAACATTAAACTTCAGAAATTGTTCATGAATTTGATCTGAAATGTATTGGCTAAAGTTGAACAAAATGGAAGGCTTCTTTCCAGATGAAAACATAGAAAAAAAACCTAGAATAACCTCATCAATCGATTCATCGCTTGGATAACCTAATAAACAACAATTTGCATACAAATGATTTGTTTAGACAATTGACGAAATGTGGTGGAGGAATAAGGGGGATTATGACGAGGAAATTTAGATCCCTTTGTTAAAAATGACTCAAAGATGTTGGTTATTTCTTGGAAGGCGAGTTTCTGATAGATTCCATTAGGGAGTCAACTGAAAATGAGTGTAATGAAGTTGGAGGACTAACTTGTAAGGCGTAAAGAGTAGATTCTGGTGTGAAATGAAACATTGGATCACCATTTCTAGCTACTACTTCTCTTTGACTAGGTAGGTATCTATACTTGCACCACGAGATGAATTTGGGAAAATGGTTTGTTTGAGGAAAAACGAACTGAGGTAACATGGCTTCCTAAATATTAAATTCATCACTGGAATATTCAAATTTTTGGATAGACTAATTGTGTAATTTAAGCAAATCGAATTCACATTTGGTCTCAATAATTTTAAAATCTACATCAACTAGAGGCAACTCATTTAAATTAGAGATTGTAGGAAGCATTGGGTTCTCAACTAATATCTTACTCTTTCCATTCTAATCACTCATTTCAAATTAAGAAGGGAGCAAGAAATTATGAATACTCGGTGAATTCTCAGCTGCTTGATAGGCCGACTGTGAAATTTCAGGTTTTTTCTACTACTAAGCGCCTCTAAAAACACTGTTCATATGAGGAAAATGATAGGGGAAATTGAGGATAATTTGGCTTTAGATAACATTTGAATATCCATTAATGAATTAATTGCTTGGCACGTCCAAACAAATATTGGAACATTGATGAGAATAAATGTGCCATGTAACGATCATACTTATCCATTGGAAAATGAATTGGCCACAGATAACTTTGGCAGGATATGGTGTTATAGGAATAGAGGCGGTGTAGGAGTAACAGAGGAATAATGAAGGTAATTACTAGTTGCAAGGCGTTTGCGGGACCAGGGGGTGGGGTGCGCAATACATGAGAGCTCTACATGTAGCGTCGATCAGTTTTATGAAAAAATCAAATTTGGACCCCCCCTCATTAAACTTCGGGAATGTTTAGGGGTCCCACAATGAACCACAACTTTTGATTTCGGCGGAGTAAATCACCACCATTGAGATTTGCATATTTTAACCAGTGCTTTATTGGTAGAATAATAAAAAATTAATTTATTTGCGATAAATAAAAATTTCAAAGCGAATTTTATAAACAGATGCCAACTATTTATAAATTACACTACTATAACAATTTTTACATTTTTTCCTTATCTAGAAAAACATAAGGTGAAGAAATATTACAACATAAAGCAAGAAGCAAGGATTGATGGAGCAGATGTAAGTAGATCGAAGAAAAGACACGAGTTAGCAAGTGAAGCCACATTAAGGGGAGGTATTCCACTGAGTACTTTAGAGAGAAGGACAAACACCCATGGACAACACATTGATGCTACTACCAAGAGACATCATCATCATAGGAGAAGGAGGGAAAAGGAGAAAATCATAGAGAAATTCAGCAACGCCAAGCCTCCTACCTTTGATGGTGAAGTAAATAAGGTAAAAGATGTTAAAGCATGAATGCTTGGCATGAAGAATTTCTTTAGAGTACATAATTACTCAGAGAACATGAAGGAAAATGTGGCTACCTTCATCTTGAAGGGAAAGGATGACATCTAGTGGGAGGATTTGAAGATTGTGAAGGATATAAGAGAAGAAGATTTTTCCTGGAGGGAGTTTGAGGGGTATTTAGGGGATAAATACCCATATGAAAGGTAGTTTGACAATAAACCAAGGAGTTCTATGAACTCAAGATGGGGAAAACACAGGATGAGGAATACATCACCAAATGCTTGGAGCTACTGAGATATGTGCCTTACTTCAAAGAGGAAAAGGAAAAAGTCCAGAGATATATCAATGGATTTCCATCAGATTTTAGGGACCAGATTAAGTTCGATGAACCCAGAACACTAGATGACGCAATCAGGAAATTGGAATTATTCTATAAACAATTTAAGTGCAGGTCAAACCATGGGGATGATTGGAGTACAAAAAGGAGTTTGAAATATAAAGGGAAGGGGCACAAAAAGAATTGGAAATTGTGAGCTACAAGAAAAAGGGAAAACACAACCTTAGCCAACCAAGATGGATTCCAAATGACTCAATGAGGTTCAACGCAACCAATAAGGGCCACATTAACCAACCCATGTGATAACAAAACATGGTTGTTGGGGCTGAGGCTTTATGTTGAATCCTCAGTAAATATGTTTTAAAATAGGAAGAAATGACATCCACAAGAAAACAGATCCTCATTTTGTGGATAATGACAATTTTGAAATACTGTGTTATGAGAAATATTGTAAAGGTTCTACTCAAAATCCAACCTTTTTCAAATAAACAAATCTACACTTTCCTTTAATAAAAAGAAATTTAAATTTTTTTAATAATTTAAATTTACATAATTAAGGTTAATTACACAAAATTATTGAAAAATTAGATTTTTTTTGGTAAAATAAAAATTAAATAATTCATAATAATTTTAATTTATATAATTATTACTTACTGTGATATAATTGAAAAGTGTAAAGTTCATATAATATATATGTTTATTCATTATTTAGGTATATTTTTTGAATTAGTTAAAAATAAAATTGAATAATATTTTTTTTTTTAAAATATAAAATGAAGTTTTAATGATAATTAATTTATAAGAAATAAAACATGTTATATCTAAAATTGTTTTGAGATAAGAATGACATTAACATAAATTTAATTGATTATTAAATATAATATATATATAATATTAGCATTAAATATAATATATAACATATTATCATTAAAAAATTAATACAAAAGAATATAAAACATTTAACTTTATATTTTTATAGATAAATTAATTTGTAATAGGTGGCAAGGTTAATATTGTGTAAAAATTAAAAAAAATAGTGGAAGTGATATATTTTATTAAAAAAATAGTAGAAGCGATGTACTTCATTGGGATGTATTTTACTTATATTAGTAAATATAATAAAAAATAAAAGGCATTGTGACGTATAATTGCTTTATTTATATTTTTTCCATCGAAATTAAATTTAATCGTTAATTTTCATTACTTGATTTTTGTATTTTTAAATATATAAATGGACGTAAAACTCTGTAAGAATACTGAAATTTAATCTATCAAATTTTAACTAAGATTTCTAACCAAGTTTTTTTAGAAAATACAACTCAAAAATAATAATAATAAATTAATTTTTTTTTAAACTAAACTCTTATAAAATGCAAATATAAAATTAAAACTTAAATATAATAATTTTAATGTTAAAATAATTAAATTCATATTAATTATTACATAATAAAATATTAAAATAAAAATATTTTTAATAATATTATTAAAAAAAAACCATTAAATGTAAAAGAATTTTTCATATTAAAGCCAAAAAATAATATTATTTAACCTCAATGATACGATTTTAAAATCAACTTTACGAAATTTTAATAAAAACATTTTAAATATTAATTTAAATTTATTTTTAAAAATAAAAAATAAATACAACGAATTTCTAAATCTAATAATATTAAAATTGTTTTATTTTAAAACTATAAAATTTTAATAAAATTATTTTAAATATCAATTTTAATTTTAAAAAAAATACAGATTTTTATGGGTGTATATCTTTTAACTATTTATTTTTCTTTTAAATTAAATTATTTTAAATATACTATAAAGTTAAATTATATTAATTTTCTAGAATAGTTTGATTAATAATGGCTATGGTATTCGCCTTCTCTATTAGCAGAGCTTATGTTGATTTTCTACTCTTTTTACTCTCAGCAAAGAGCATGGCTCGCAGTGAAGATTGCTTCCACTGTGCGGATCTACAAGCCGAGCTTGAGGAGATCAAAGCTCACCAAAAGATTTTAGATGCAAAGCTGCAAATTGAGGTAAAAATTTTGGATGAAAAACATGAAGCAGATGTTAATGTCTTTCTCCACAGGGTCACCTTTCTCCAAAATCAGTTTAACACTCTCTCCAATCAATGCACACATGCCGAAGAATCAGTGAAAATTATCAAATACATGTTGGAGAAGTGCACCGCTCCAAGCTCCAGCTCCAACAACTTGAGGAACGCTGGCAATGAAGACAATCCTAAGGACTCTACAGCTCGTCATATTAGCCACATCAATATTGATTAAGCATGCCTTTCAAATTTACCCTTCTTCTGTCTCATTTTGTCCGCATATATGCATTATTTGAATTTCAGCTCTTTTCGAAAACTAGAAATAAAGGAAATGTAGCATTTTGCTGTAGCTACTTCCTTCACTGCACTGCAATAAGTCTAGCATATAATCATGGAGTTTTTCCTCCACTTTTTGAGAATACAAAATAGCAATCGATTATGTTCAAAATAATAATAATAATAATAACTATAGTAAAAAGTAAGTCTTATGTAAAATAATCTTTAATATAATATATTATTTGAAATTCAATTCTCTAAAATTATATTAAAAATTTGACCGAACACCTAGTGATAATGATACCCATCACTATCTCCTTATAACATGAAAAATAAATAATAGTCGATCACATAAGATGAATTTGCATGCTCACAATATCCCCCATTTGATAAGTTAAATTTGAAAAAGTGTAATATGGGGTTTTAGTCAAATAACTTAAAGAAGTTAATATAACTAAGATAAAACTAATGTTAACATTATTTTAAAAAATGGAAATAATAATATTATTATTTTTTAAACTTATTAGTCTCATAAAAATATTGAATGTTTCGAGAAATATTAAAATTGTTTATATTATTGATTACTTATAATTTAAAGGTTGTTTAATTGTCAAGTCAGCTAGTTCATACATGCAATAATGTTTAATAAGATTAAATTTGGTTGATGGAATTTTCAAAAAAATCAAACAATTTTTTGATTTATTTTAAAATTCTATTTATATATATGAATTTTCTTTAATAAATCTAATCATAAATCATTCTAATTTTTTTATGGGCTTAAAAGTTTAGAAGTTGGTATTGTAACATATATTTTTAAATTATAATTTAATATAGGTGCATATGAGATATATAATAATAAATAAATAGACATAGTTTAGTTGAATTATTGGATGTTTTGGGTCTTTTAGAAGTACATTTCTGGATCAATTTTGTCTTATATCTAATAGAGAATTGTATCAAAATAACATAAAAGATATTTTCTTATTCCATTATAAACATCAACAAGTAAATTTTAACAACCAACTTAACATGTGATTGAGTACTTAAAAATTAATTATATTAAAAATACTTAAAAAAAAAATATCATTCATTTGTAATAGCAACTTTCTATATGATTACTAATTATATAATTCATATAATTTAATTTATTTGAATGATTATATATATATATATATATATATATATATATATATATATATATATATATATATATATATATATATATATAATTAAAATGAAAAAATATTAACTTTTAATTACTTAATTAATTAGAGAAAAGAAAAATGTATTTCTATATTTATATATTTTTTCAATAAATACATATAATTTTAATGCATAAATTTAAGAAAAAAGGTAAAAAGAAAAAATTAATATTGAGTATATAAAAATTAAAATAAAATAAATTTGATAATTGAAATGGTAACTTTTATATATACTCAACAATCGAATTGTACTTTAGAAATTAAAATTTTTTGACAACCTTATAAATGTATTTAGTCTTGTCTTCTTTTCAAAAAAATTGCATTGGTATATAATATAAATAAATTATACACATAATGCTTGAAATCAAAATCCTTTGACAACCTTATAAACATATTTAGTTTAAGTGTTGGTGTATTATACAAATAAAATAAAATAAATTACACCATCATGCATAATATTAATAAAATATATATACTAAAGAAATATATGTAGACATCATACGGTTTTTTGTGTCGAGTGATAAGACGTTCCTCTCCTCTTGTGGAAATTGAGTGATAAGACATTAAGTTATAAAGCATGTATCCTGCTTCCACATGATTATTGGGATGAAACATATGTAAAATTAAAATATTATTTGAGAAATTCAACCATGGGCATCCAAGTCAAGTAATTTTGTGTAAATTTAATATTCTTTAGGATTTCTCCTTCACAAAGATCAAAAGTTAATTCCACAAATGTGTTAGTGCTAGTCTCTTGTTTACAGATCAATGCAAGGTGGATCAAAGTTAATAGATATTTACATTAATTCTTAGCATGTGAGTCTATACATTCGTAAGAAGTTAATTCCACAAATGTGTTAGTGAAACTAGTAGACTAGTCTTGTTTACAAATCAAGGCATGGTGGATCAAAGTTAAAATAGATTTACATTAATTCTTATTATGTGAGTCTAGACATTCACAAGTTCATGGGCACACATGCCAACTCCTTGTTAACATGATAAAAATTACACTTCACTTATATTAAACAACACACAAATAATATATGTATACGATTGACATCAAAACAACTTTTTAAATTTCATGTTCCAATTCTATATTGATCATTTAAAAACGATATATCTCTATATTATTAAGATATTAAAATAATTTACTTTTAATAAATATTAAAATATTTTTTTATTATTAATTTATTTTAATATTATATGTTTAAACTATATGTGAACATAAGAGTTACACATCTCTTTCATATTGACTTGTAAAAAATACATTTTGAAAAAAAAAAAACTAATTCCTTTTAACAATAAAATAATTTAATGATAACATGCTAAATCAATAAAAGTTGTTAATACCATTTTAATTATAAAATATTTTAACGATAACATGTGAAATCAAATATTCATAATTCATGAGATTTGATTGAAATTTGATCATAAATATTGATATTAATATGTGTATTATGATGACACTTCATTAGGGAAATTTTGAGGTCTAAAATGAGCCTCCTAAGGAAATTATGAAATAATAGTGGAAATAATAAAATAATATTAGATTACATCATGAAAATTTAGAGGGAAAAAAAGAAAAAACTATTTTTTCAACTCGTATTTTCAACTTATCTCCCTATGGGTTTACTCAAATTTTGATCGGAAACACTCGTTGGATGCAAAATTTGATTTCTCATCCAAGGAGTACCCATGTTGCATACTTTCGAGGGACCCATTTACACGAAATATGAGAAATACATGAAAAATGTGATTAAAATCACGTTTTTTCATGTATTTCTCATTTTTTGTGTAGCAGGGTCCATCGGAAGTATGCAACATGGGCACTCCTTGGATTAGGAATTAAATTTTGTATCCAACGAGTACTCTCGCTTGAAATTTGAGTAAAACCTTAGGAAGAGATGTTGAAAATACTAGTTGAAAAAGTAGTTTTATTATTTTATTAATTTTTAATTTTTTTACTTTTTTACTCCAAAAATGGTGAATCATCCCCATGGTTGACGTCACCATCTTGAATCTTATTGGCTCTTATTAAGTTTATTTTGGTTGTACATTTTTCTTAGGAGGCCCGTTTTAGACCTCAAAATTCCCCTAATGGGTGGTGTCTATATATATATACTTTTGATAACCCATAAAATTAGTCACTTTATCTTATGAAATAATGAAAAAAAATATATATATATTTAAAATTTTTCAAAATCTATTTTTTATTTTCAAAATATTAAGTTTAATATTTAATAGACTTTATAAAATCTATTTAAAATTTTTAGAACTAATTTTTATTTAAAAAATATAATAAGATTCATTGTTTCACTGTAAATGTCTTACTTAATACGGTGATTTATTGACATTACCAACATTCCATCGTATCTATGTGGCTGTCAGTACGACGTTGAGATAAAATTTTAATGGGCAAGTTGACCATCATGCAAAAATTTGTAGAAGGCGATTATAAATTCCTCAACCCATCAAAAATATTTGTTGAATTTGTGAAAATGGACACCCAAGTCATGAAATTTGCAGAGCATTGAGCTTTGAAATTCCTACGAAATTTTCGTAGAAACACCAAAAAAGACTTTTGTTGAATTTAATTTGAGTAAAGTGATTGAATTTAACTACCTTTGTTGTTTAGAGAGGCGATTACATCCGATCGAAAAAGATCGTTGTCCAATTGGACTCTTGAAAAATCTCAAAATCTATGCTCCTCATGGGATGGTATTCGTTGCAAAAAAAGCACCAAAATAGTGGTGGACATAATCATTCCTGGATTACAATTGGAAGGAACCCTTTCAGTAGCTTTGGGAAGTCTCTCTTTGTTGCACACTTGCAATATTACTGATAATTCTTTGAAAGGAGGGATTCTGCCAGAATTTTGGTGGATGCTCAAGGTGTTGAGAACACTTGATATGAGCAATAATATCCTCTCTAGTTCTATCCTAAAATCTCTCTCTAATTTTACACGCTTTCGATGGCTCGGGCTTGCACTAAATATCTTGGCGGGAAGAATTCCAAATGAGTTTGGTCATCTACTTGAGTTGGAACATCTCATCTTTTTTCCAAATGAAAAACAACCATCTTTCATTAATAATAATAATAATGATTATTATTATCCAATTTTAAGGTCACAACCAAGCCAAACATCAAATTGGTGTCTGAGACCTCTTAGGAGGAAACACGTGCTCTTAACCATTAGGCCAACTCAAGCTGAATTCAAAAAAAAAGGGGTTATATAATCAACACATTTATCCTCGAAGACCCAGATATTATCACGTAGCAGAAAACACTTAATAAACACAAGAGAACATATAAGATACAAAAACAGAATCTAAAACAGGGGAGGAAAAAGGCAATCCCCTACATACTGAAAATGATCAACACACAAAATACATAATGATAAGCCAACAAAGGCTAGAGAATCAACATATCCACGGGTCCAAAATACCACATACATCGGAAATGAAAAAACATGTTGATCCTCGAACTCGACAGTAGATCAATAAAAATTCCACATGCAAATGTAAAATATCTCCGATCTCCCACCAAAAATCACTGCAAAAAGAGACAAATCAAGGAGACAACGCTAGGAATATACTAGAAGGAAGAAGACCTCGATCCACAGGAAAATCCATTGAAAATATAGTCACAGTGAATTTTTCCCAGCAACATGGAGGCCCCACATTTGAAAGGGAATGTAGCAAAGAATTATGCTCCAGATAAATGCATGAGAAGGAGATATCAAGGAAAGAGACCATCAATAATTTAATATTCTGCATCTAGTGAGATAAGGATGGCACCTCTAGAGAATTTTGACTCTTTTCCCACTCAATAATTGTCTTGGAATCACCCACAATCAAATCATTCTCAATGGAAATCCATGAGGCATACTGCAACACCCCCTAGTGCCACCATCTATGCCCTACCATTAGAACCAAATCTCCCAGACCAAAAGAAATGGAAGGCCTAAGAAGGAAAAAGCTAGACATAGGTGCCACATCCATACTATCCAAAAGAAAAAGACCCATCGAAGTACCCAATGGGGAAATATATGCCAAGATCCTTAATGGTAACACAACGTATAGGTATCTCTATTCTCCATGGTCCAATCTACCAAAAATAAGCTATAATTTTCACACAGGTGGTCAACACCTCAGGGGACTTATTTTTAAAAATGTAGTTATTTCTACAACACGAGATGCCCCAAAATATATACATTGGACCTATTTTGTAATATTTATGCCCATAAGTCTAGTTGGCGAGACAAGAATCAATGGAAGACCAGTCCATAGGAACATCAATCTTAAGTAATTTTAATACCTCCTTCCAAATGGAAATCTAAAAGGGGAAACCCATGAATAAGTGCACGACCTCTTTGAAAGCCAACCCACATAGATGGAATCTCCCTCGACCCTCAAAACCTCGCTCATTGAGATTATCCCAAGTAAGAACCTAATTGTGAAGTACCAACCAAGTAAATCATTTTATTTTAGTGGAATACACCTCTTTTGCAGAGATGTTACCTCCAACTGCACAACCTCCCCATGAAATATTGTTTGCTTAATTAGATAGAGAGATTCCATAATTACAGAAATTATAGTGATAATCTTCCCATTCTATCTCAAGCATCTCCAGGATGTCGATCTCCAAAGCATGCGACCATTTGGTAGATGACAGAAATGAGTGTTGATTTGCACCAAGTTGGGATAAGGAGAAGATACCGTGATCATTCAAGTACTAGATGGTAGGGACCAATAGATTATGATCCCCAGTCAACCCCTTGATGGCGTCTAGTCTAACAAGTACCTTATCTCCGCAACCCACCTCCCATCAAAGATTCCCATAAATCCAAGGTCTGGAAAGCATAAAAATGTGCTAGATGTATGAAACATTCTTTTTTAGGAGCCCTAATCGATACCCATTTTCTAGGTTTTCATTTTGAAGATAATTTTCCTTAATAATTTCTTGCAACATTCCAAATCCATATAAACAACTCCATAGTTTTTTAGTCAGTAGGGACAGATTGAAATTCTTAAAATCCCTTATAACCCAGCTCCCCAACTCAACTGCCCTGGAAATCAAATCAAGTTTACATAAATGATTTATTTATTTATTTACCAACTCTAGACCATAGGAATTAGAAATGATGTCATTAATTTACGAATGACCAATTGGGGAATATGAAACAAATGCATCCAATACATATATATGCCTTACAAAATAGTCTTTATCATTATCACTTCGCTCCCCATTGTCAGCCATATATGATCCCATAATGCAAGCTTATTTTTGAATTTATCAACAAGCCAATTCCAGTCCCTCTTCTCATAATTTCTTGGCTTCAAGTGGAAGCCCAAGTATTTAAATCCTCCTCACAATGATTTGATTTTTACCCCAAAGAGAGTTTTGATTTATCGTAACTCCTTTGAATCTGCCCCATCTGAAATCAATTATGATTTTTCTTTATTTATAATAAGCCCTGAGGCATTGCCAAACTTTGAAATAACTTGGAAGAATAATTTCCATTCAGAAATTTTGCCTATCCAATGCAAAGGAAAACATCAATGAACATTAAATGTGTCATTGATATGTGCCTAGAAACCCTACAACTAGAAATCTTTCCATCCTCCTTCGCTTCCTTAAGGCATCTGCTAGGCACATATATGACCACAATAAATAGTAGAGGTGAAAGTGCACACCCTTTCCTTAATCCTCTGGAGATTCTGAAAAAATATGTGGGGAACCAATGATTAATACAACCAGGTTCGTTGTGTTGAAGATAATGGAGAAATGTATTTTATGAGAGAGTTAGTTCATTTGTAGTATGTGTGCCTTATATTAGTATTTAGTTCCTATTTCTTAGGTAGTTGTTCTAACTTCCCTACTTGGTTGTAAGCTATATATTCATGGTGTGTAATGATGTTTTTGTAGAATGTTCTGCAGATGCAGTCTCTAGGTGAAGCTCCTTAACTGTGAGATGCTCAATTTATTGAATATAAATTATGTCTTCTAGTTTTTTTTTAGGATATTCCAACACATAGGAAATAGTTAAGAATAACTTAGTCTAGTGTAGAGTTAGGTAAAGTATGTTTCTTTACCATGTACATTTGTAACTTATAATCCGACGGTCACAATTTGTAGTGATCCGACGGTTATCTCTCACCTCGGTATCAATGACACTTGATCTGTGTATTAACACCCGATTGTTCCATCATCTCTATTTAAAGAGAATGGAGGGTCATTTTTTTGGTAACCGTTTATGAGAGAAACATATGTAACTTTTCTTTTATATTAATAAATTGTCTGAAGTGGCCATGTTGGCTCAGGCCGTGGACTGTTTCCCTCTTTGAGGGTTTTAACCATGTGATTATACTGGTGTACTGATTTGTGATCTGTTTGTGAGCGGTGACCTTTGATTCTTGATCTACGTAACTTAACCTGTAAATTCCTACTTGGTATCAGAGCTATTTTGAGGGCCGCGTGCGTTGTTGATCAAAATTCGAAGCTAGTTTGACTGCATACGAATACCATTTTGTAGATCTACTATTTCTGAACATTTTTGGGCTTGGAGAACTGCTCGGTTGTGTCCGGAGCATTTGTTACAATGAGGAATGCCTTTCGTTTCATGCGAAAAGGTTTCCGGTTGCCCAAGTTATGACAGTTTAGATCTGGAGGTATAAAGCATATGTTTTGCAGTTATATTTGTTAATAGTTCTGCTTATTTCGGTTCCCTCTTTTTATTTTTGGTTTTTAGGTCTTATTTATTTTCTGGATCTAGACCCTCTTCTCTGTGTATGCTCTTTTCAGTGCACTGTGTGTTAGTATGAATCCTTTGTCGAAGTGCACGAAAAATGATCACTTTAGCTACGCATAACTAATAGCCCTAACAACAAAAGTGGCTGCCAATATCTTCAGATCTGCGGTTAGTTGAACAAGAAAAGAGCTGAAAAAACCAGATCTATGTATGGAAAGACATTAAGCAGTAAAAACAAGAGTTTGCTCCATATACCAATAGACAAGACAAGAACAATTTTTTGAAAGAATTTTTGTATTAATAAGGCACCTGGGAGGAAAAAAAGAAGGCGTATCCAATTCTCCTCAGCGGGATGGGTTCTTGGAAGTCCTCAGCACTTCAGATCTAAAATCTCTCTCTCTTGTTGGTGTAGAAAACCCACACAAAGAATGGAACTCAAAGGGAGCTCACACAACAAATGGTAGAAAAAGGTGACCAAGTGTATAGATCCAGAGTGATCTAATAGGCAACAAAAGGTGAAGAATGGTAGGAAAAACCCTCCTATTTATAACAAAATATTGGGTCATCCTAGATCTTGGTGCATGATTAAAATAATGTTAACCAAATCTAGATCCACCTTTTATGGAATATTTTATTATATTTTTTGGAGGGAAAAAGTATTTGACTTGGGTCAAATCCCTTTATTTGTTAATAATAAATAAATAAATGATTTATTTATCTTTTTTAAGGAAGTGGTTGAAGGATAATTAAATAAATAATGATTTATTTAATTATTTGTGGGTGATTTGGTCATATTTAACAAGGAATATTATCTAAATAAGATTTAAATAATTATTCCTAGAAAATAATAGGATAAATAAAGGTTTATCTAATTAATTTCTTTGTTTTTGGGTTAAACATGACTGGGAATAATAATTAAATTATGGTTTAATTAATTATTCCATAAGGAAAATCAAACAAATATAGGTTTGTTTAATATTTCCTTTTGGGGTTTTCTGTTTAGACCATAAACAACCTAATAAATGTGGTTTATTAAGTTATTTTACATAGTGAAAGCAATTTTACTTAGGGTAAAATTGGTCTTACATGGTGTACTTGGGTCCATCTAATGATAATGGGTTAGATGACCAAAAAATGGTGTAACACAGTGTGCGATCTCGGCAAATCAAAAATAGGAAGAAGGGATTTTTTCCGCTACGTATTCTCTTTCCCCGCGTCTTTGTGCGATCTTAGGAAATCAAAAATAGTGAAAAAAGTGATAGTTGCTAGTAAGGCTAATCGAAAATATAACATTCTACCGTAAGGCTTTGCATTTCATTTTTTTTTCTTTTTGGCTCGGGTTTTGTGCTTTTTTGTGCAGGAAAATGCATGCACACCGAAGAGTAAAAAAAATAAAAATAAAATAAAATAAATAAAACAACCCCCCTTCCCCCTTTCAAACAATAACATGATTCTTTTAATATCTCACTTGGTGAGGAGTTTGTTTATGAGAATAGAGGTCTTGGGTTCAAATCTCTTTCTCAAGCTTCTTTTTGTAAAACGTTTTTGTTAAAAGGGGCGGATTTTTTTTTTTTAAAAGCCGCACTTCATCCTGTTCCCGTAACTATTCCGCATCTTCAACTCGTTTTTTCAAAAAGTCATAACTTCTTCATCCGAAAGTCATTTTTCAAGCTGTTTTTTTTAAATGGCCTAATTTTTTCGAGATCTTTCCATTGGAGCAGTTAGTTTCAACTTTTCTCAGCTTCAGTTTTTATAAAAAAAAAAAAAAAAATGGAAAGTGCATGCCCGATTATTCTTAACAGCACCAATTATTTCCAATGGCTACCTCACATGGTAGATATACTTAGAAGTGAAGGGCTTTATAGAATAGCCACAGGACAAGAAACTAAACCTTCCAATGATGATAAAGTTTCTAAATGGGAAAATAAACAAGATCAAGCACGAGGGTTGATAGGAATGTCCATTTCTCAAGATCTTCGATTTCGTATCCTTGACATTGACACCCCTGATGAAGCCATGGAAAAGCTAAAAACTGTTTTTGGCATTCAAAATCAAATCAGGACCCACTAGCTTGAAAATGAGTTGCTTACTTTGGACCCCAATAATTTCTCCTCCATTGAAGATTTTTTGTCCAAATTCAAGACCATTCGAATTCTTTTAGAAGGTTGTAAGATCAAAAAGGAAGATGGTAGCCTCATTTATTGCATTCTTGATAATCTTGGCCCTGCATACTCTGTATTTGTTTCTGCCTTCCATTCCACTAGAGAATCCATCATTTCTTTAGGAACCGCCTACAAGAACCCCTCTTTTGATGGATTCCTTGATAAGAGAACAAGAAAAACTCTTACACCTTGGTCTTATCACTTCCGGAAATGCTTCTAAGAAAGCCTTAGCAGCCCAACAGCAATCATATCAAAAGGATCCCAAGAAGCAGTATCCTAAAAAGTATGGTCCAAAACCAAACAAGGGTCCTAAGCAATTTCAGCCACAAACTAAAAAAGCAATTCACCAAAATGATAAGGCATATAAAAACAAAGGAAAGAAGATAGATAGACATTGCAACTTTTGCAATCGTGATGGCCATTTAGAGTCCAAATTTTTTAAGAAGATGGAAGCCTTAGAAGCAGCAATGAAGAAGCACAACATCAATTTGGAGCACTCTTCACCTTCATCTTCAGGAATGGCACTTTCTGCTTGTGGTTTTCAAGCATCAAGATCTAGTTATGCATTAAATGTATCTTCCTCTTCTCCATTCTCATGAGTGGCTCATTGATTCTGGAGCTTCTTATCACATGGCCAAAAATAAAGCCATGTTTTCTTCTTTAAATGATTGTAACACCAAACATATTTATGTTGGTGATGATAAATCTCTTAGTGTTGTAGGATATGGAACCATTCATCTCAATAATGGTCAGTTTAATGATGTACTATGTGTTCCTACCTTGTCATGCAACCTTCTCTCTGTTTATTAGATAACTCATTCACGTGAAGGGAAAATAGTAGAATTCTCACCTCATGATGTTGTAATCAAGGACCTCAAAGATCCTAAACATATTTTAGCTACTAGCATTGCTGATGATTCCACAAGGTTGTATAATTTTGACAACTTTGGGTCATCATGTCTTCCCTCTGTTTTTGTTGCTCACAATGATGAAGTGAGCATACTTTGGCATCAGCGATTTGGTCACTTAAACTATCGCTCTCTTCAAACTCTATGTAAGGAAAATATGGTGACGGGTCTTCCTATGGTATCTTGCTGAGATGGTGTTTGCTCCAGATGTGTACTTGGAAAACATCATCGGGATAGTTTTGGAAAATGTGCCTCTCAGCATGCTTCAGCCCCTTTGTAGTTTGTGCATAGTGATTTATGTGGTCCACTTCCTATTGTTTCTTTCACTGGTTGCAATTACTTCTTAACTTTCATTGATGATTTTTCCAGACGCACTTGGGTATAATTCTTAAAACTCAAGAGTGAATTTTTTAACATGTTCATGGCCTTTAAGGCCTTTTTTGAGAAACAATATGGACATCGAATTCTTAAGTTAAGATTAGACAATGGAGGAGAATATGTTAACAACAAATTTATCAACTCCTGCACTAAGCATGGAATTCAATTGCAACATATTGTTCCATATACTCCACAACAAAATGGTGTAGCTAAAAGGAAGAATCACACCTTAAAAGAAATGGCTAATTGTATGCTTCAATCTAAAGGACTTGGTCTCAATTTTTGGGTAGAAGCCATTAACTGTGCAAATTACATAGTAAATCACACTCCTACTAAGGTTTTAAAAAATATAACTCCAGAAGAAGCTTGGAGCTCAATCAAACCAGATGTAAGTCACTTTCGTGTTTTTGGAAGTGATGCTTGGGCCCATATTCCAGATGCGAAACATAAAGCGTTAGAACCTAAGAGTGAAAAATGAATTTTTGTTGGATATTTTGAAGATGTCAAAGGATATAGACTTCTTCAACCAAAATCCAAAAATATAATCATTAGAAGAGATGTAAAATTTGATGAAAATATATAGGCCTGCGAGCCTGATTCGACATATGTGCCACCTCTCTCTCTCTCTTCTATTTTTAATAGCATTCCTTCTATTTCAGATGATGACAACGAGGATGAAAATCCTCCTCCACCTCTTGAAATTATTCCTTATACTCCACCGCTTCCAAGATGGGTCTGCTCTATTCGGGATGCAGTAGGTTCTCTTGCAGGTGACCCTGCCGATCGATGACGTACACATTCTCGGTTTGAAAGAACCTCTTCTTTATTGGCTCAAGTTCCAAAAAATCCTGATCCAGAAACCTTTGAAGAAGCCTCCGGTCATCTAGATTGGGATGTAGCAATGAATGAAGAATATCACTCCTTATTGGAAAATTATACTTGGGATCTTGTTCCTCTTCCAAAAGGAAGAAAACTTGTCAGATGAAGATGGGTTTACAAAACAAAGTTTGGACCAGATGGAAAAGTGGATAGACATAAAGCTCATCTTGTCGCTAAAGGATTTTCATAAGTTGAAGGCATTGACTATACTGAAACCTTCTCCCCTGTTGCCAAAATGAATTCTATCTGCCTTGTTCTTTCCCTTGCTACCTCCTTTAAATGGGAAGTCCATCAGATGGATGTTAAATATACCTTCTTACATGGAGACTTGCATGAAGAAATATACATGGAACAACCCCCTGGCTTTATCCAAAAATACTCCAACCTTGTTTGTCACCTTCGGAAGTCTCTCTATGGTCTCAAACAAGCTCCTCGAGTTTGGTATGCCAAAATGGATAGATTTCTATTAGATAATGGCTTTTCTAGGTGTCATTCTGACAACACTGTCTACACCAATAAAGTGGGTAAGTCCTTCACCATCCTTGTTTTTTATGTTGATGATCTTATCCTTACTGTTAGTGATCCAAACAATATAAACCATGTCAAGTCTAGCCTCAAAAAGAAGTTTGAAATGACAGACTTAGGACACTTGCATTATTTCCTTGGTCTTCATGTCTTGCAATCCAAGGAAGGCATTACCCTCTCTCAGTCCAAGTATGCCTGTGATCTTCTACACCACTTTCACATAAAAGATTGTAAGCCAACCCCTTCTCCCTTTCAGTTTGGAGTCAAGCTTTCAGTCACTTGTACTACCCCTAAAGTTGATGCTACCTTATATCATCAACTTGTTGGTAAACTTTTGTATCTAACCCATACCTGTCCTGACCTTTCCTTTGTCATTGGTCTTGTCACTCGGTTTATGCACCAACCTCATGAAAGCCACTGGAAAGCAGCTAAAAGAATACTTCAATATATTCGAGGTATAGTTCAATTCGGGATTCATTACAGTGTAAGAGCATATCCATTGTTGATTGGTTTCACTGATTCTGATTGGGTTGGTGACCCTGATGATCGAAAGTCTACTGCAGGATATGTATTCATTCTCGGTTCAGGACTTATTACTTGGTCTTGTAAGAAACAAAGTTCCATCTCTCTTTCTTCAGCAGCAGTAGAGTAACGTGGTGCAGTTGAAGCCAACAAGGAAGCCATGTGGCTTCATCAGATTCTGTTTGAATTTGGTCTCCCTCAACAACATCCCACTACACTTTGGGGTGATAATCAGAGTGCCATTCAACTATGTAAAGATCCAGTTCATCATTAGCGTATGAAACACATTTAAATCCAAATACACTTCATCAGAAAGCTCATTCATGATCGTGTTCTTGAAGTGCAGTACTGTCCAACCAATGATCAAGTAGCCGATATCGTTACAAAGGCTCTCACAGAAGTGAAGTTTACCAAACTTCGATCCATGCTTGGAGTTCAGGAAAGTTGTCATTAAGGGGGGATAGGCTCTAATGCCTCCTTCCTTCTCCTATTATGTCGCTTTTGTAAATCCTTCAGTCCTATCCCAATTTGTTCTTAAGGGGGGATGTTAGGATATTTCGACACATAGGAAATAGGCTATGTTTGTGTCACCTTTGTAAATCATTAAATCCTATCCCAAGTTGTTCTTAAGGGGTGATTTTAGGATATTCCGACACATAGGAAATAGTTAAGAATAACTTAGTCTAGTGTAGAGTTAGGTAAAGTGTGTTTCTTTACCATGTACATTTGTAACTTATAATCTGACGGTCACGATTTGTAGTGATCCGACAGTTATCTCTCACCTCGGTATTAATGACACTTGATTCATGGCTTAACACCCAATTGGTCCATGATCTCTATTTAAAGAGCATGGAGGGTCATTTGTTCGGTAACCATTTATGAGAGAAACATATGTAACTTTTATTTTTATATTAATAAATTTCCTGAAGTGGCCGCATTGGCTCAGGCCATGGATTGTTTCCCTCTTTGAGGGTTTTAACCACGTGATTATAATGGTGTACTAACTTGTGATCTTTTTGTGAGAGGTGACCTTTGGTTCTTGATCTACGAAACTTACCCTATAAGTTCCTACATTTTTATCATGGTATTAGAGCTTTAGGTTGAAGCTGTGTTGTGTGAGTAAGTGGCCTGTCATACCTGTGTGAGTGGAGCTACGATCGTCCCCCACTCAAAGAGATCGAGATCGATCTCTGTGTGCAGTGTTTTTTGAGTTGAGGAGGCCCAGTAGAAGCGTTATAGATCTGTTTCATTTGTTGTGTTGTGTCATATGCAGACTACTTGTTGTGCCAGCGGTGTTGGTGGTTTGGTGGCGGCATTGGAGATCTGCTACGTTTCTTGACCTGCAGAGTGGTTAATCATTAAAGATCTGCAAGTGACATGGATTGGCTGCTACGTGTTTTTGACTTGCATCAGAGACAAATCGTGGTGGGCATGGATCTTCTGGATCAATCCATGAGGCGTTGAGATTTGGTTTGATTCCAACTTCATTTTCCCACTCAAGTGTCAAATTCGTCTTTGAGGCACGTATTCGTCAATTTCCTCGTTGATATGGAGATCGCTTAGCTGATATGCATAGAGAGGTGATTGGTGTTTACTAGAAAAATTGGAATGGTATCTTTTGAAAGGGCAGGCGGCCCTCAACTAAATCCACCTCCTGTAGAGCTCATCTATGGTGTTGGGATAGAAGCCGCAGATGTCAGCGCCCACCATTGGCATCCCGAACATGCCAAAGTTGAGTATGGTGGAGATTAAGTAACGAAGATCCTCCTAGAAGGCTTTGTTGTCTCTTGTCTAGTGTGCAGCGGAAGCAGATGGGATCTGGAGACTAATCGATAGTTTGGATTCAAATTTCCAATTCAAATTTCTGCGTTCAAATTTGGTGGAAGAACAACGCTCGAATTTGAAGGTTCTGCAAATTTTTTTTGCTACATCATTGATAGTTCTCATGCTGCTCTGATTTTTTGTTGATGTTCATCAGAGCATCCTGATCTCAGAGAAGGTGAAGGTCGGAGTTTTATAGACTTCGTGAGTTGGAGGTGGATCTCTTACCTACGTGAGACAGGAGGTTGATCTGAAGGTTGATCTCGATGAGCAAAGGAAACACCCTTCGAGATTTGTTCCTTTTTTTATGTGACTGCAATATTACTGCATCCTCCGATGTTTTGGAGCAGCCTTTGAGTGATGGAAAAGGTGCTAGCGATCTCAGTTTATTGAAGTGGTCTCCAATATCTTGTCAGCGTACACATCTAACTATTGCATAAGATCGAGTGGCCCCTAACAGAGTGAGAGAAACGTCGGCCAGGTTGTGATGCATAGTTGAGAAAAGGGTCTAGTTCATTTTTTTTCCCTTTAAAGTGGTTATAATAATTTTTTAAAGGAAAACATTGTGGTTTGGGGTGCCCATCTGAAAGGGGTTCTTATTTTTCAAGGGGTTGTATTTTAATAAGAACACCATTTTTTTTAGATTTGGAGATATATTCTGTGTTATTTTTTAATTTTTGGAGGTCATAATTTTTTTTTAAGTGCCAAGATGAATAACTAAATGGTAGAAGCATATATGAATGAGAGAAATAAGCTCGACAGTTCCAATTATTCCAATTGGAAATTCAAGTTGTAGACTTTAATTGAAGGGAAAAGTGCATGGGCAATTGTAAATGGAGATAAATTGAAACCAACAGCTGCTGCAGGAGGCGTATCAACTGCCACAATTCAGGATTGGGAGAAGAGGGAGAACAAGGCGAAAGTGATGTTGAAATTTTCAATGAAAGACTACATTATCCCTCACATCGGAGAGTGTAAATCAGCAAACAAGATCTAGACAACCCTTAAGGATCTGTACGAGATTAGAAACACAAATTGCCTTTTGTTCCTGAAAAGTAAGATTCTCTCCATTAAAATGAAGGAGAATGAATCTGTAGTTGCATTCATCTCTCGCATGAAGGACCTCAAAGATAATCTTGGAGAGATAGGGGAGGTAGTGTAAAACATTGATCTTCTCATGATTACCATGAATGGTATTACTGATGACTATCATATTTTCATCATATGCTTGAATGCGAGAGAGAAAGCCCCCAAATTTGAAGAATTGACAGGCATCCTAATGCAAGAGGAAGAAAGGCGGTTGACTCTTAAACCTAAGAATGCATGTCTTGCATTAATGGAAAAGAAGAAGTCCTTCAAAGGAAAAGAAAATGCAAGACAAAAAGGCGGAGGTACACCACAAAGAAATCCACCTCAAAGTATGCCATCTCAAGGTATGTCTTCAAATAGAAACAATTTAGGAACCAAATGTTTCTATTCGGGTAGATTTGGTCATATTGCTAGGAATTTCCATAAGAATAAGTTTGATGAATCTCGACATAGACATAAGAAGCACGGAGGGCACTTTGCTGATATAGATCAGAATCATGACCTCAAACTGTTTATGGTTGATTCTGTTCTCTCTGATGAGAATGATGAAGCAGATACGTGGTTTGTGGATTCAGGAGCTTCAACTCACATGACAGGTAACAGACAGTGGTTTGAGAATTTTAAAGAAACCAGCAGTGGTGCTAAGATATACCTTGGTGATGATAGAGGATACCAAATCAAAGGGTATGGTAATTTTTCTGTTGTATTTCCTGATGGAAATATTAGGTATATTCAAAATGTAGTGTATGTACCTAGAATAAAAAAGAATCGTATCTTTGTTCCTATGATAATAGATCATAATCTTAAGGTAGAATTTTTTAAGTCTTATTGTGTTATTAAAGATCTGCTAGACCGTATTAAGCCAATTGAATTAGGGATTCGAGTGGGAGGTTTGTACAAGCTGAATGTAAGAAGTGCACCACAACAAGCCTTGATTTCATCAGGTATGATTGCAGAAGACTTATGGCATCAAAGATTCGGTCATATTAATTTCAATGACTTGTTGTTACTTCAGAAATGAGGTATGGTCAATGGTCTTCCTGTTTTAAAAAATTTCCACGTTGATTGTGAAGCATGTGCTCTTGGGAATATGCACAGAGATGAGTTTCCTGTAGACTTAGATAGAAAGAAGAGAGATATACTAGAACTTTTGCATAATGATTTATGTGGGCTGCTGAAGACAAGGTCATTAGGAGGTGCCTATTATTTATTATTATTTGTTGATTATTGTACAAGATTTACTTGGTTATATTTTCTCAGAAAGAAGAGCCATACCTTTGAGTACTTTAAGGAATTCAAGAGCATGGTGGAAAAACAGATAGGGAAGTTCATCAAAATTCTTCGCTCAGATCAAGGAGGAGAATACAAGCATAGTGGCTTCACCAAATATTGCAAGGACCATGGGATAATTCAACAGTTCATAGTACCCCACACTCCTCAATAGAACGAGGTTGCAGAGAGGAAGAAAAAAACCCTTGTGGAGTGTGCTCGGAGCATGCTTAAAGGTAAGAAGCAATAAATACTACAATATACTTGAAGAATAAGAGTAAAAAAAAAAGCCTTGATTTTAAAACTCCATTCAAAGATTTATTAGGTTTTAAGCCTGGAGTTAATCATTTAAGAGTTTTTGGCTCAAAATATTTTGCTCATGTTCCAAAGGGGGATAGAAAGAAATTGGATTCAAAGTCCATTAAATGCATTTTTTTGGGTACTGTAGAAATTTTAAATCATATAAGTTGTTTATTCCCTCCACTCATAAAGTCTTTGCAAGTATAGATGTATTATTCCATGAATAGGTTCATGATGAAAATTGTGATAAAGGCAACGAAGAGTGGGACATTCCTTTTCTGATGGAAGAATGGAGTGATGAAACAAGGGACAACCATGAGTAAGAGCAACATAAAAAGGTAGAATTGGATGGTATAGATGCAGTCGCCAAGCCAAGTCCACCAAGGGATGATCATAACAGATTTGAAGCCACTCCACCGTTTAGGAGATCAGGTAGAAAAAATCAATTGCCAGCAAGATATAGGGATCATGCTCTTATAACTAGTATGTTAAATGTTTTTGAATCCACAAACTATAAAGAAGCTAGTCAATATGATGAATGGAGGTAAGCCATGGAAGAGGAATATGACTCAATACTTAAAAACAAAACCTGGGATCTAGTTAAGTTACCTGAAGGAAAAAACCCCATAGGTCGCAAATGCTTATACAAGTATAAATTTAGAGCAGATGGGAGTATAGATAAACATAAAGCTAGGCTGGTTGCAAAGGGGCACTCACAGAAAGAAGGCATAGTTTATGAGGAAACCTTCACCCCTATAGCTAAATTAAACACAATTAGAATGTTAATTTCTTTAGCTGTTGAAATTTTCAACAAGAAACAGTGAAATTTTCATCTAGAAACAAAATCCAGAAAATGGCACCCAGAAATGGCTACCATGTGAGGCTTTTGATTTAATTATCCCTTAATTAAATTGAAATTAAATTGTAATTTCATCTCATAACAACTTGTATCAGTTAACTAAGTGAGGTAGACTTAGTTAGCTCAATAATTTCGAGTTGAAGGTCTAAGATGAGGCATGTAGAGTGATTCTAATATTTTAGGGGTCTAGTTGCAGTTGTAGCACTAGTGTGGTGTGAGTGTAATCAGTTAACTCAAATTAATTGAGTTAAAATCAGTTTAACTAGTTCTAACTGAATGATGAGCTAGTGAGAGGTCAAGTGAATTAAATTATATTTAATTCACAAGTAGTGATATATCAAGTAACTGATGATTCACTATTAATAGATGCATGCATATCAATTCTGATGATGACCCAATTGAGACAGAGGCTAAAGGGAAGTTAACTATCAGTTGTATTATTAGTGAATTTCCTGAGAACAATTATAAAGTCAAAGGAAGGCTCCATAGGTATTGCACAATAAAGGAAGGTTGATTATCCTATTTAATAGGGATTAACTGCCTAGGGATTGCGTGAGCAAGGCTGGGCTAAGCAGGGGTTGGGAATTAGCTAAGTGTTGGTCAATTTTACCTAAGATTTGCTAGTCAGTTTTGAGAAGGATCAAGGTGAGACGATCAGTAGAGTGCAGGATTTTCTCGATGTGAGAAAACATTGTATTGTTTCATGATTCTTTGACTATGTACAATATATGATAGAGAGGTTATGATCAGGTGCTTTCCCTAGAGACATATTGTATTGTGTGATTGATTATTTATTTCCCTTACTTGCATCTGATTGAGTGATCATGTTTTATATTCCACAGATATAGTAGAAGGATTCAGTATCTTGTTTTAGTAAATTACATGATTAGATTGAATCCATTGATATAGAGTTTCTGTGTAATTTCTACATGGTATTTGAGAGTTGTGTTAGAGATTTTCTACATGGTATTGGAGCAGGAATTGTTTGGGCGACCAGTTTGCAGAGAATATTTGAAAATTTGGATGCATTTAAAAAAAAATAGCATATTTGGATTCCTTGTGAAAAATACCCAAATTGAAAAAAATCATTGGTCGAATCAGAGCTCAAATGAGGGAGATATCGTCGATTTAAAATTAGCTTTATTTTAGAAAATTTTGCGACAGTGGGACAATTACAATGTGCGCAAGTCAGAAAAGGAAAGAAAGCCAAGGGAAAGAAGCACCAAGGAAAAGAGGGCAAGAGAGACTTGTCCATGATCATATGTTTTCACTGTCACGAGCATGGGCACTATGCTTCGAATTGTCCACAGAAGAAGGCAAGCAAGAAGGAGCCTACAGTTGCAGCGAGTGAAGCATTGGCTTCACAGTTCGAGCTTGATTTTACTCTCATTGCATGCATGGAAAAAACTGAAATGGGATGCATGTGGTATCTATAAAGCGATGCCTCGTTTCATATGATGGGGAATAGAGATATCTACTTAGAGGAGAAGGACCTCCAACAGAACATAGAGTTTGGAGATGATGGGAGGTATAACGTGACTAACATAGGTACAATTACCTTTCAGAGGGATTTTGGCTCCCATTTCAGAATAGAAGATGTTTTGTATGTTCCAAGCCTAAGGAAGAGTCTTATCTCCATAACAGTAATGGAAGACCGTGGTTATGAGGTGATGTTTAGAAAAGGAAGATGATCCTTAAACACATAGCCACGAGACAGGTGAAGTAGATCGGTTCAAGAGTCAAGAACCTCTATGCTCTCGAGGTTGAGTATGCATGCAAGGCTTTGAGGAGCAAAGAAGTGGTTAATGACTTAGTGGTTGAGAGGGAGAAATTATCTCTCAACATGCAGCCTCAGAAGTAGTCTCAGAAGTTTGTGGAGAATCCACAATTAGAGAAGCAGAGAGGAGACTGAGTGGAAGAGTCCTCTCAAGTAGAGACCTCTAGGAGGGGGAAATTTCGAGCCATATGGGTAGAGGGAGTACATGCAACTATACCTCCAGGTGAGAGGTGGGGCGATGTGTAGATATAATCCCAAGAAGAAATTTGGGCAGGGTCCATTGAGATGGGGTGTCTCATGGATCAAACCTGGCTAGGAGGATCCCACAGTACAACAATAGCAGGAAGGATCAATTATATTGACGCAGTCAGATGTCAAGAAGATAGAAATCAGAGTGATAGGTGTCAGATACTAGAGTGCAGATCAAAGTTGGCAATAGTGCATAGAGCACAGATGCAGATGTTAGCAATAGTGCAGAGAGTCCAATAGACAAGTGCAGTAAATAGTAGACATTCAAAAGACTCTGATGACAAATGAATTATACTGATTTAGTTGTTTGGAGGTTATTCAGTTTCAGGAGAGTTGCATGTGCAAACAACACTAGAGAAGTGTTGTTGTCAAGAAAATTCCAAAGGTACCGGATCGAAACAGATTGATTCCTTTCATGTTCAAAGGGAGCGTTGCAATTTGCAACAAGAAACAGTGAAATTGGCATCTAGAAAAAAAATCCAGAAAATGACACCCAAAAATGGCTACCATGTGAGGCTTTTGATTTAATTATCCCTTAATTAAATTGAAAGTAAATTGTAATTTCATCTCATAACAACTTGTATCAATTAACTAAGTGAGATAGACTTATTTAGCTCAATGATTTCGAGTTGAGGGTCTAAGATGAGGCATGTAGAGTGATTCTAATATTTTGGGGGTCCAGTTGCAGTTGTAGCACTAGTGTGGTGTGAGTGTAATGAGTTAACTCAAATTAATTGAGTTAAAATCAGTTTAACTAGTTATAACTGAGTGATGAGCTAGTGAGAGGTCAAGTGAATTAAATTAGATTTAATTCACAAGTAGTGATGTATCAAGTACCTGATGATTCACTATTAATAGTTTCATGCATATCAATTTTGACGATGACCCAGTTGAGATAGAGGTTAAAGGGAAGTTAACTATCAGTTTTATTATTAGCGAATTTCCCGAGCACAATTATAAAGTCAGAGGAAGGCTCCATAGGGATTGCACAATCAAGGAAGGTTGATTATCCTATTTAATAGGGATTAATTTCCTAGGGATTGCATGAGAAAGGCTGGGCCATGAAAGGGTTGAGAAATGGCTAAGTGTTGGTCAATGTTGCCTAAGAATTTCTAGTCAGTTTTGAGCAGGATCAGGGTGAGACGATCAGTAGAGGGCAGAATTTTCTCGATGTGAGAAAGCATTGTATTGTTTCATGATTCTTTGACTATGTACAATATGTGATAGAGAGGTTTTGATCAGGTGTTTTCCCTAGATAGATCTTGTGTTGTGTGATTGATTATTTCTCTCTTGCATGAGATTGAGTGATCATGTTTTATATTCCACAAATATAGTAGAAGGATTAAGTATCTTGTTTAAGTACATTACATGATTGGATTGAATCCATTGATATAGAGTTTCTATATAAATTCTACATTAGCTACCAAACTCCAATGGATGGTACACCAACTAGATGTGAAATATGCATTTTTAAATGGGGAATTAAAAGACAAAGTGTATTTAATGCAACCTAAAGGGTTTGTGAAATAGGGAGAGGAACATTTAGTCTATAGATTGAAGAAAGCATTGTATGGACTAAAATAGGCACCCAAGTCATGGTATGAAAAAATTGATTCATTTTTCCTACATCATGGTTATAAAAGAAGCAAGAATGACCCTAATCTGTATACTGTGTTTGATAAATAAGGGAAAATTATTTTGATTTCTTTATATGTATATGATCTTATCATTACAGGAAATGCTGATGAACTCATTAAAGAAATCAAAGAGTAGATGTCACAGGTTTTTGAGATGAAAGAACTTGGAGAGCTACACTATTGTTTGGGTCTTGAAGTCTAGAGGGATTCTAGCCATACTTTTATTTCACAAGGGAAGTATGTCAGGAGTTTATTGAAAAAGTTCAAAATGGATCAGTGAAAAGTTGCAGTAGTGCCTTTACAACAAGATGTCAAACTTTAGAATGATGATGGTTCCAAGGAGGTTGATGCAACACTTTACAAACAACTGGTTGGGAGTCTAATTTACTTGACTACAACTAGGCTGAATTTGTCTGATGCAGTCAGCCTATTGAGCCAATTCATGTCAAAGCCTCTTGAGAGTCATTGGGTTGCAACGAAAAGTGTCTTACGGTATCTTCAAGGAACCTTAGACATTGATATTAAATATACTGATTCATTCAATGTTATATTGATAGGTTTTTCATACTCCGATTGGGCCAGAAATATGGATGAAAAATGATCCATAATAGGTTATGCATCCAACATTGGGTCCGGGGTCATTGCATGGAGCAACAAGAAGCAGAACATTGTATCCTTGTTGTCAGCAGAATCATAGTATCAAGCAATGTGTGCAGCAACGTGTGAGGCAGCCTGGTTGAGGATATTTCTCCATGATGCTGGAGAATAACAAAAATATGCAACAGTTATCCGATGTGACAACCATAGCTCCATCAAACTTTCAAATAATCTAGTGTTTCATAAAAACACAAAGCATATTGATACACAGTTTCAATTTTTTAGGGAGAAGGTTCAGTCAAAGGAAATTCATATTGAATATTGCTATACTTGTGATAATGCTGCTGACATTTTTATAAAGCCTCTTAGAAGAATCAATTTTGATTTATTTAGGGAGATTTTAGGAGTACTAGTGAACCCTTTCTCCATTAAGGGGAAGTGTTGAAGATAATGGAGAAATGTATTTTAGGAGAGATTCAGTTCATTTTTATTTATTTTTTTTTTTTTTTTTTCTGAATAAGACTAATTCTATTAAGATAAGAAAAGTATAGTACAATCAAGCTTGCATGCAAGCGAAACAGAGAAGCATGGGAGCCGCAGGTGAAATTTTTATCCACCTTGCTCCTGATGGACCATCAGGGAATGAGAAAAAGAAAACACGAGAGTATAAAAAGTTGGCTCTGAGCTAAGAAGCCAACCCAGAGTGGGCGTTTACTGCCATACGACTTTTTTTGCCTTTTTTCCTGCTTACTTTGACCCAGCCAGTGGGGTTTGGATGAGCCATAACAAGTTGTAGACTATTCTGCTCTGGCGGTGGAATATCCTTATCAGAATCTGAAGACGAAGATACATGAGAACGTTTCTGGGAGAACGGTGGCTCTGAGGGGATTACCGGACTAACCGAAGGAACGTCCAGTGGAATCTCAACATTTTTCCCATCTGCTTCAATTTCCTCCTCATCCGAGCTAGAGGAATCTGTATCTTCCATAGGGGGAATACAGGAGTTCCAGCTCTTGGATCTGGGTTTGCGATTCAGGTTCTTCCTTTTGTCGAGGAACTGGGAACATGAACTCTGGAGGTGCCCAGTTTGATGACAATGTCGGCAATGAAAGGCTGTATTTTCGTAATCCAAGGTTTGTGTCCAGTGGAAATCTCCAATCTTGAGGTTGATCTGCTCCGACAGACCTTTGCTGATATCTATTTCTGCACATATTATACCGTAGGTGTAGAGTCCATTTTCCTTTCTTGAGGAGTTTGTAGCTAGAAAGCGTCCTAAGGTGTCTCCAATGGCTATGAAGACAGAGATATGCCACAGATGTGCCAGAAGATTCGGGAGCCTGACCCAAATGGGAAGCTTAGTGATGACAGCTGTAGAGGGGTCGAAATCTGGAAACCAGGGGGCGAGGAAGAGTCCAGCCGAACCCCAGAACCAAGGGCCTCCTGTTAAGGCCTTCTGGTAATCTTCATTTATTTCAAAGACCACGATGAAGAAACCTTTTCAGCATAAGAGGATCTTTCTTCTTTTAGTCCAATTGGTCCGGATCCATTGGTATAGATCTGCAGTGCGTGGCCATAGCCCATTAAATCGGCATATGATTGCAGATTCTGCAAACCACTGGCAGCATTCGTCGATCTCAGGAAGAGAGAAACTAATAGTGGGAACATCTTCTGATTTATCTACCAAAAACGGCTTTGGAACCATAGTTGGTTGAGTAGCTTTCGCCGAGGCCTGAGAATCTCTGCGGACTGCGTCTTTGAAAGAGAGAGAAGGGCCAGAGGTGGCTTGCCCTTTAGATCCGCCTCTTAAACGAAAGGTAACTGAAATAGAGGCATCCTTTTGAATGTTGTAATGGAAGAGGGGAAGGGGATTCATAAGTTGCTTACCCTTATATAGCAATCTCAGGTAGACAGAAGGGATCCCCAGCCTACGTTCGAGATTTTGTAGCAGATCCTGCACCAGATCTGTTGCACACACCCAATGCATTAGCGTCTTACCAGAGAGAATGACTTGGATCTGAAATGCAAGTGCTTCTTCTTGCAGATCTGGTAGATCTGGCTGGTTCGAAGAGGCACTCAGCGACCAGGAAACCGTGAACAGATCCAAGTTCCAATGCGCCAGGCTTCGAGCGATGGCTGAAGCTGGATGAGGAGCACCATTACAGTCGGCATGGATTTTCAACCCCGTCGTCTCTACAGTCCGATCTGGCGGAATCAGGTCGCAGATCCGCTGCTCGCAAGTGCCGGAGAAGAGAACTAAGGGATTTTCATGTTTGCCCCTGATAGAAACGTGAGCAGCTATATAAGCATTGTCGCAAAGGCCGACTGGAACCTTTGCCAGGAGAGTAGACACCTAGATGGCGACAGTAGCTATGTCGAGGGGTCCCTATGAAAAGGCATGTTAACCCGCAGCATCAAGTCTGCAACCCTGTCAAAGAGTGAAACCAGCGTTGGAGCCGCAGCCTGCCGATTTTTCAGGTTCGAGAGGCAGATCCGTTGCTACCTTGCTACTGATATGAGATATGAGAAGTCTCCAGAGAAAATATGTTTTATTCTGCGATCAGTAGTGAGGGCGGTGTCTCCAGAGACGTCTAGATCATCTGCAAGGTAGGAATTCACCCAGACGGCGACGGTATCTCTTCTCTAGATATCCTAGCGCAGAAGCTTGCAAGCCAGCTGATTCCTGTTTTCGATCTGAACCTTGAGCAGAAGGCGGCTGGCCCTTTGAGAGGCCGAGCCGGCGCCGACCATCAACGCAAAGCTGCAAACCCTATTCCAATCTTTCGCCATCGCTTTTTTAATGAAAAGATTAAAATATATAGAGATTCAGTTCATTATTTGTATGTGTACCTTAGATTAGGATCTAGTTCCTATTTCTTAGGTAGTTGTTCTAAATTCCCTACTTTTTTGTGAGCTATATATTCATGGTGTGTAATGATTTTTTTGTAGAGCGTTTTGCAGATGTAGTCTCCAAGTGAAGCTCCTCACCTATGAGATGCTCATTTTATTGAATATAAATTGTGTCTTCTAGTTTTTATCACACTGAAGTGACACATGCCATGATCCATTTGATGTGACTATAAGGAAATCCCATTTTGTGAAGAATCAACTGAAGAAATTCTCAATATACTCCTTCATATGCCCTTATGAGATAAATTTTCATTAAAAAAGCTTCTAGTTTGCGGGATTTAATTGAATGTAAGCATTCTTGTGTTATAGCCACAACATCCTAAATTATTTTATCGAGTAGGAATCTGAATTTTTCCTATGAGACATGATTAGATAAAATCTTCTTGACTCTGTTAGAAATTAGTTTAGATATCATTTTACAAACAGAGTTACATAAGGAGATAGATCGATAACCAGAAAAATGAGGAATTTTACTTTTTAGGAATAAGATTAATGAAGGATACGTTGATAACACCTGATATGTGACATGTACCACGAGATTCTTCCGCCATATCTATTAGGTCAAAGCCCATTATACTCTCATACTCTCCACTCCATTCTAGAATAAGTACCTCATGGTTAGAGATTTCTAAGAAAAGGAAAAATGTGTGGCTCATCCTCTCCACTTAATTATAGAATAAATACCTCATGGTCAAAGATTTCTAAGAAAAAGGAAGTAGACTTAATACCTGCTTTCCCATTACACATCAACTCCCAAGATAAGTTTTTGGATCTCCTCTTTTGCTTTAATAGATTTTTTGTTCCTATATCTTTTTGTTGGATTAAGAAAAAAATACCTGCCAATCACCAAAAGTGCATATTTATCACCTATGTGATTATAGCACACCTATATATTTGTGAATTCTCTAAGCCAGCCGCACAGATAATGCCAAATGGAGAATCAAGGAATTTTCAATTGGCAAAAAAAAACTAGGGCCCATTGCTCCTTCATACCCCTAGGATGTCACCCCATCCAGGTTAACAAACCCATTCATACAGACTTGTTTTTTGTGTGACTTTTCAGAGTTTCCGGTGCTGGAATGTGGCGAAAACATTTGAGGTGAAACCTTGATTTGTTTTATTTAAACTGGTTTTTTTAACCCTATATATGAATTCAACACCCTGAAAAACCCTAGGGAACTTCAATTGTGTAGGGGTTACTCATCAAGCTTGTGATTTGAATAAATTCCTGCTGGATTTTAGAGAAAATAAATGAGAAAAAACCACCAAAAAAATCTTAAAAAAAATCTCACTAAAAATAATTCGCATTCATACTATGTCGATATTCTCCCAAAACCAATAATTATGATGACAAGCTTCATCACTGCCACATGGACATGTTGTCGAATCTAGTATTAAATATAGGTTAGGTAGATATCCATTAACTGGATCTTACCAACTCCGAAGGATCCTAAATCAAGAAATCAATCCCTATCTGATTAGGATCTGACCAATCAAACGCAGCCAAAAAAGTCAATTGTTCCTTCCTTTACAAGCATTCAAATTTCAATCATTTTGACGGTGTATCCCCCAGAATTTTTATCCAACAAGAAATTATTTCATCGTGAGGGGAATTATTCCCCTTATTTCCAAATTAAGAATCTCCCAAGTCAATTTAAATAGAATATTTTATGGTATTGTCTATAAAGGTGACAATTTTTCTTGAAGGACATAAAATTACTAGCATTTGATTATTTTTTTCTCAATAAATCTAATATAAGGAGTGCTTGAATATTGTTTTTATGGTGGAAATGGATTCAACACCATCAAAACCCTTGGTGCACCCAAAATCTTGAAATTTTACAGCTGTAACCCGAATTTCTCAAAATTTCAGCCAAATATTATCAAAATGTTCCCATAAATTCTATTGTGTTCCAGACAAATTTGAAGCCCGACTACACTAAATAATATTTTATACAACTACCTACAGGGCTGTGACAACAACTTTATTTGGGAGAATCCTAAAATCTATCAGACACAATATGAGATGTTTCCAATTTAAATACTCTTTCTTCACTTCCCAACTTCCATTAATGAATCAATTCAAATTGTGAGTAGGTGACCCACTGAGCCTCCAACACGCACCCTGCACCAACAGTCCCCAATCTAAACAACTTGTCTAACCAATTGAGGGACCAAGGATCATCCAATGATATGTGCTTTAATGTAAGTTTCGTTGGGTGAAACCAACGTTACCATGGTTCAAATCCCATTGAATATACGACCTACTATGATCTCGGCTCAAAGATTAGACTCCCCTTTTCCGTGAGTCTCATCTCTTTCTAAATAAGAAGATATGGTATATCTGGCTTGCAGGTTAGTGGATATACTCTTGGTGTTATAAGACAGCCATGAGGATTGATCCTGGGACCTCCCTTAGATTAGTCCAAAGAGTTATTGATTCACCATCGTTAAAAAAAAAAAATTTGAGGGAGCAAGGATCAATTCCAAATATCCCTCTAAATATCCCTCCAGAGAAATATCTCATCAAGACAGTTCTCCATATTTAGAATATTATTGACAGATCTCAGATATTTATTAAGCACAACTAGCACGACACCAACAACATCTACACCAACATAGACTGCAACTTATCTAGCCACATTCGCATGTCCATCTGATATTTCCACCCTGATATCTTTTGTCCTCAGGACCAATTCCTTCCAGATTGAAACCACCTTTTCATAGAACCACCTTATCAATGGACCATTCTTTATCTTCTCATGTATCTTCAGCACTAGCCGATCTATCTTCGATCTCTCCTTTGTTTGTTGTATCATGTCCCTTTATAGACACTAGTTTATCCAACATTCTACTATAACATCACTACCTTTGATAGAGTTGGACTTTCTAGAAGGGCTTCAAACAACAAGAGAAAACATAAAATACATCAATAATAACACCTTTTACTTTCCTAGATATTTAAATATCAAAACTTACGAGAAGAAACCATCTTACCATCATCATTGTTGACTATGAAAATTATACAAGGGCATATGTGTTTTTAGCCTCATTTTAGGTCGTCACCGAAACTAGCAAGGTTGATTAGGAATTCCACAACAATGAGTGCAATGAGTAGAAGAGATCAAACTATCAACCCCAACATGAGATACTTCAGTCAGTGACAACAAGGCATCTACATCCATCTTGTCAACAAAAACAAGTCATCCTACATCCATCTTGTCTAGGAAGCTATTGACATCCATATTGTCCAAGAATGTTTTGAATCGAAGTATTCTGAGAAATTGCACATATCTACGAGAGTTCTCCATCGGAAGAAACACTTTGAGTGGTCCAAACCATTCATTTTTAGGTATGATGAGAAGTTTATATTATCTTGATTTTATATTCAATTCACTAGATGGTCTCATCCCTCTAGCACTCAGCAATTGTACTGAATTATCATACATCGAATTTTCTGGCAATGCCTTGACTGGAAAAATCCATGTTGAATTAGGGTTGCTGCAAGAATTAAAGTACTTGTCTCTATTTTTTAACATGTTGGGAGAACAACATTTCTCCATCTTAGGGAAATTGTTTTTCCCTTAATTTTTTGCACATTTTGGGAAACAATCAATTATTGGGTAGTATACCTTCTCACTTGGGTACTTTGAGAGAGCTTATTGAATTCTTTATTTTTGCACTAACTATTATTGAATCGGTTAAAATTTCAGATTTTTTCCTATTGAATTTATTAAAATTTCATATTTTTTTCCCTTGAGTTAAGAAACTACAACAATTTGGAAAGGTTGGATTTACAAGGGAACATAATTCAAGTCTCGTTTCCCATTAGTATATTCCATCTTTCTTGACTCTCCTTATTATCTCTCACTTCAAATAGACTTGGAGTATACGTGAAACCATTTCCAATTTGACTCAATTGACTTAGTTCTTGGTAAAAATAGATCCATTGGTAACATCCTTGAATCCATTTCCAATTTGAGCAAGATTGAATACCTTTCCCTTGAATACAACAATTTCAATGGTACAATTCCAAAAAACATACTAAATCTTTAATCCCTTATATGCATGGATTTGAATGCAAATAACTTTATTGGAGGCATTCCACATAGCTTTAGCGAGCCTAAATATCTCCTTGTACTGCTTATATTCAGTAACAATATTTCTAGGATTATTCTTGAAAGTATTAGTGGTTTGTCATCAATTGTGCTATTATATGTATAATATAACAGGTTGGAGTGGTCTATTCCCAAGAGTATCAACAATTGGCTTAACTTGGCTAAGGGTGTTCAAAAATAAGCTCAGTGGAAGTCTAGATATAGACTTCCCAATTTCAATGAGGGATTTCTTCGTGCATTCCAATAATTTCTCTCACAATTTTCTAATATCATTGTCGAGTTGTACCAAGCTTCAAATTTTGAATTTAAGAGAAAATAGGCTGACAGGGGAGCTCCCTGAGCTCCTTGCATTTTTTCATGACATAAGAGTTTTGAGTGTTGGTCATAATAATCTTCATGGTTTTTCTCCTCAATGGATTACAAATCTCACCAAGTTGTAAGTGTTGGATTTATCCAACAATAAATTCAATGGAAGACTAGCATCTCATCTTTAAACACGTAGGGGATTTACAATTAATGGATCTTCACCACTACATGTTGAGATGTTAAATGAGTTTTTGACGATTTACATGAAATTTGTTGAATATAGTCTAACATATATGTTGGATAGAAACAAAAGATTTGATGCTTCAATCAATAATTTTACAAGATAAATCCCTACAAGCATAGGAATTTTAATGTGATTGATGTATTTATCAAGAAACCAATTAGAAGGACAAATCACTGCATCTATTAGTGAGATATCTAGTTTGGAGCAATTGAACTTGGTTAAAAATAATTTGTCAAGACAGATTCCCCAGGAGCTTTCTAAATTAACAATGTTGGTATATCTATACATTTCATTTAATAGTCCCTGTGGGCCAATCCCGATAGAAACACAATTTGAAACATTTAATGAGACTTGATTTCAAAGAAATAAATGCTTATGTGGATATCCTTTGCAAGCATGCAAGAAGCAAGTAGGAGACCAATAGAAGGAATTGGTGAGGAGTGTAATGTTAAAACGGGTTGGTTAAGTCACGTGGATGAAAAAATGTCACGGTTAGCTTTGGATTTGGAAATTGGAACGAGGATTATATTTGGGGGAATTGTTGGTTTTTTCATTTTATGGAAGAGAGCAAGGACTTGGGTAATGGGCATGCCCTACAATCAATCACATGTTTTTTATGGAGTGTATCAACTCCCTCAATAGTTGATGTTGAGAAGTTCTTCAATAGTTAATGTTGAAAGTTGACTTTTACCAATGATATTGAAAACTGAATCTATAAATAATAAAGGATTTCTATATTATGTCTTATAATTTGTATGATCGTTTTATTAAATTTTCCGGATGCAATGAATCAATAAAGGAAAAAAGACACCAAATATTATAAAGAGATAAAGATATACACTTCTAAAATTCATATTTTATATGTTGTGTTATGAAATAAAATGAATAACGTGCTATTTTATAATATAATTATATATAAAAATATTATATTTATAATAAAATGTTATATTATATTATATTATATGTATTTATTTACTTATTTTCTGGTGTTTGGATATATAAAAATAAATAAATTTGTCAGGTAAATTAACATATTATAAAATCGTACATATAAATTAAATGGTTTCTAAATTTTGATAAACATCAATCCATATAAAAATACTTTCTTCATAATATATCTCATATTGTCAAGGTTAAAAAAATATATATGAAAATTTTATTACTTAATCAATTTAATTAAAATGCGCAAAGTATATAACTAATTTTGAGATAATCCCAATCTTTAATATGTGAGTAGTATACAAAATATTGAAGTTAAATCCATACCGTTTACTAGAATAATTATTAAGATTTTAAAATAGATACACTTATTAAAATAATTATATTTTTAATAATTTAAATATTTTGAACCACTTTTGTTTAGATATTTTTAAAAATCATTTATTGAACACACACAATGAGAGTTAAATTAACACAAAAAATTATTAAAATTTAAAAAAAATAAAAATTATATTATATTATTTATTATTATTATTTTATTATGAAGATGGTAGTGGTGGTTCATTTCAACAATATTATGTTATATTTTTTATTTTTTTCTTAACCTTAAGGATGTAGTTTATTTAGAAAAGTAGTAAAACTTGTTATGTAAAATATTATGAGGTCTTTGGTTTGATATATTTAATTGATCTATATTCATGTTAGGGGTAAAATGGTGCACCTGGTGCTTATAGTAGTAATGAATGGAATTGACCCTATATCACGAGATTACAAGATCGCTTCATTTGTCAAGTCTACTAGTTTAAAAAATAAGAAGAATAAGTCTTGTTGTAGTATGACCGAGTGGTTGGAACAATCCCATGGCAGGACATCTTTAGCTCAATGTGATAAGGCTCAAGGAATGGGCTCCCCCACCCTTGTGGAGTCTCAGGTCTTGCTAAGTCATAAATTCTTAGTATATTTGACTTATTGATTCATCACAGGTTAAAAGATATAAATTAAAAAATTAAAAATTAAAAATTAAAAGTCTAATATAGACATGAAGTTGGTGTATGAGATACTCTAATTTTCCAAAATGGGATCCCCTCTCTTTAATAATGGTGTATATACCCTACTTCTCTAGATTTGAGTATGATATTTTAAGAAAAAATGTGTTTTTAATCATTAAACCCACTAAAATATTATTTTAAACATATCTACCTTATAACATACAAACATCTAATTATTTTAATAGTGTAATCTAAAATTAATTATAATACCATATGAAAAATATCCACTTTACATTTCATATTATTAGATTTAAAAAAAAAATAGAATTTGTAAAAAATAAAATAAACATACCTTTAACATCACTCTTCATTTTCAATTTCTTCCTAAAAACCATATGGAACCCTTCTGACTATACTTCCACATTTCCTCTAATCTGAAGGTGATTGAGATACTTAAAGTTTGCCAATAAAGATTTACAAAACAAAACATTTTGAAGTAAAAGTTTGTTCATACCTTTTTAATATTGTATATGAACTTATTTGGTCATAGAGATGGAGTTTTGTTGGACTCTTCTTTATGTAAAAGATATTCCAATGATTAAATAAGTTAAAAATATATTATAACAAGACTGGCTGCAGAGCAACAAGTCCCTGCCAATAGAACAAGAGGTAGTGGACTTTGACAATGTACTCTCAAATTTCCTTAGATTTCTCAGTCCAATGGGGAATTCACACCAAAAATAAAGGAAGCTTGAATAAAACCCATCAAAATTCACACTCGTAGGTTGAATAAAAGCTTCAAAATTCACTCCATCAATAAATAAACTCCATCCAAAATATTGTTCTTGTTTCTTTCCTATCCATTATTCAAGAAATTAAGAAATAAGGATACAAATTACCAGTATCATCATCAAAATCATTGTTATAGGCATCAATGTACTTATTTGATTTTGAGGAATGCGGTTGATTTGATGATGAAGGTTTATATGACTTAGCTCGATGTCATGTAATTGCATTGAATATCCTGGCAAAACGTGTTGCATAGAAAGTGCTATATTGATATGTCAGAGACATCAAATAACTGAAAATTTATAATAACCATTGTTACATATAACTTATATTTCGACATATTTCTCTTCTTATACTGTTCTCTAGCTCATGTGGCACACGAGGAGGAGTTTCATAGAGGCCAGACCAGTCTATGGATCTGTGTTCAGACAAGATGAGTAGCAATAAGGAGCAGGATAATCATGTTTACATGGCCAAAATCACTGAGCAGGCCTAATGATACAATGAAATGGTTGAAGACATGAAGAGGGTCACGAAGCTGGACGTAGAGTTAACCGTAGAAGAAATGAATCTACTCTCCATTGTGTACGAAAATGTGATTGGGGCTTAGAGATATTCTTGGAGAATAATTTATTCTATTGAAGAGAATGAGGTAGCAAAGGGAAATTATCATAATGTGAAACACATCAAATAGTATATACAGAAAGTTGAAGAAAATCTTTCTAAGATTTTCCATGATATTATGACCATCATTGATGAACACCTTATTCCTTCCTCCAATATTGGAGTTTCCACTGTTTTTTACTATAAAATTAAAGGAGACTACTATTTTTATCTTGTTGAATTCAAAACATGAAATGAGGGAAAAGAAGCCGCTTACCAGATAGCTTCAAGTACTACAAAGTCATATTTAGTGCCAACTCATCCAATTAGACTTGGATTGGCCTTGAACTTCTCTATTTTCTACTATTAAATAATGAATTCACTTGAAAGGGCTTGTCATCTAGCCAAAAAAGCTTTTGATGAAGCTATTGCATAACTTGACACCTTTTTTTTCAGAAGAAAAAAACAATCTAGTTTATATTAATGTACCAGAGAAAATTCCATAAGAAAACATTACATGTATCTTTCTATGAACAAAAACTCTCATATCCCATCCAATTTGTATACCTCCAACATATATCATATGACTCTAAACAAACCCAAGATAAACTAGATAAGGCAGTAGTTTCTTAAGCTTCGTCGAAGAAGAAACTTAGAGAAACAAAGGCCATCGGCTAGTGGATTTAGACAGTAAAAAAAAAATAGTATCCTTCTTCTACAAAAGCATATTCCAAATCTAAGATCAAAGCAAAGTGAGCCAAAAAAAAAAAAACACGCAGTCATTTTTCCCCTGCAGTGGACATAGTCTTCAGTGATAGGGAATGGTGTCGTGTACCCGAATGTTGCCTGCCTCAAATAGGGTATAATGAATGAAGCCCAGATCAATTCCCAAACCCTCTTTAGACGGAAAATTAGCAACAATATTTTCTCCCTGTATATATGGTGGAAAGTGATGGTATTGTAAGAATCCTGGAGCAAGTAAATCTGATCCATCCATTGTGAAAGATGTGGGGGAGAGAAAGTAGTGGCCGCTTTCATGTGATTTATGAGAACTTATGAGTCCCCAAAAAAAGATATTGTGTCAATACACAATTTATTTTAGAACCACATCAAACCCCACAATGCGATAACCTCTGCCCAAGTGTTAGTAACCGTACCTACACTCCAATAAATCTTGTAGTGACATGTAGGATCCAATCTGAGCAAACTCCACATCCACATCACCTTTGTTATTTTGCACCATCAAAGAAGCCCATTGGGTATGCATATTGGTGAGGCCACAGTCTGATAGAGAGGTACTTCGGTGGCGGGGTGACAACTTTAAGTCCTTCCAAATGTTGAAGTATTTTTCACGTCAACTGTTGAATGGTGAAAGAAACTCCCTGAAAAATTTTCTGATTCCGTGCAATCCAAACCTGCCAACAAAAATGTAAAGGTATGTGCCCAAAATGTGTACCCTGTGCCAACCACTAATCCATCCAACCTGATACCTATGTGAATGATGAACCCATGACACCACAACTCTTTAAAATGTTGTTCCAGATTTGGACTGCCACCCCACAGGTGAAGAACATATGCGTATTTTTTTCCAGTGCCAATTCACACATCGGGCATTGACCAGGTCCTCACACACCACACTTACATAAATTAACCCACATCATATTCTTATCCCACCCAACTAGCCATAAGAACAAGCTAATTTTTTCGGTGCTTGTAAATTCCAAATCTCGTGGAACCAACTTATGGAAAATGTTCCTCGTAATTTAGGAAATATCTGCAAATAAGTCTCATGTGTCTTAAGTGTATTATTGAAAAGATTTGTGCCCCATGTAAAAAAATCCCCCAAAGTATTCCTAATACCACCCACTCCACAGAGGTGTAATATAAAATCCCGCCAATGTTTTGTCACTTCACCCTGCAAGCCCAATTATGATGCCTCCATCCACACCGACACAATGCCTTCACATCGCTTGATGAATTGATATAAATATATATATCCCATAGAATGAAATCCATTAGAAGTCATGAAATCAAGGGTGTATTGTTCCGACATATTCCTAATGGGATCAATACCCAATATGATTTTATTTCCTCCTCCAAAAGACCACAATAGACAATGCATGAATAAACCTCAAACCTTCTTGAGACTGAGCCAAATGCGGGATCCTTGTTTGATGCCCATGGAGCCCTATTGGTACCATTCCTCAATATGTTTACCTTTTAAATATTCATGATTGATGATTTCCATCCATGTTCCCAAGACCTTCAACCCTCGCCATAATGATTTGAGTAGCATTGTGTTCTCGAAAACTTCCAAATACAATATCCCCTAGCCTCCAAAACTTTTAAGGGTCGTGATGCTCTCCCAACTGGCCAAGTGATATTTTCCAACTTCCAACCGAACTACCCAAATAAAATGTGGCATAAGTGATCTAATATGATGTATAATAGTGGTAGGAAGCATATACAAATGTGCCCAATATACTGCCATTTGTTGTAGAACAACCTAGGCCAATATGTATCTACCACCCAAAGTTAACCAGAGGTGGGACCAAAGTTGTAATTTTCCTTGTACTTCTCAATCAGCCACTGCCAATCCAGTGTTGTATATTTATTTGGTTTTATTTGAAAACCAAGATAACTGAAACCATATGCCAAGGGACAGTATCAGAAACCAAAGACCCTGCAGATTTGTATAATGATCTCCAAATTCCCCTTAGAAAAAATTATTTGAGACTTCCCGGAATTCGCTACCATCCTGGTAGCCAGGCCAAATGGATTAAAAATGTCCCACAATAACATCCATTGTGGCAAGTGAAGCATACCAAAGACCAATATGTCATCTACAAAGAAATTATGGGAAGCTTCCTGATTTAGCATAATCTTAATACCCTGAAACAAACCCGTCCTGACTGCAGAGTTAATTTTAAGGCTAAGGCAATCCATAAAAAGAATAAAATGTAAGGGTGAGAGAGAGAATCCCTTCCGCAAACATCAGCCTGCCTTGAAAAAACAGGAGAGTTTTCCATTGATCTGGACAACTAGATGCATGTGACTAACACATCCCATAATCCAATCGACCATATTTTCCATTAGTCCAACTTTAGTGAGGATGAGTCGCAGAAAGGCCCAGTCAATGCAATCATATGCATTTTGTAGATAAATCTTGATGAAAACATCCTCCATATTTTTGGTGTGGATGGTATGTACAATATCTTGAGTAGATGCGACAACATCATGAATAGTCTCGTTGTGTAGAAAATCAAACTGTGCCCTTGAAATGTGTACAAAAAGTCCATGCTTGATGCGCTCCACTATGAGTTTAGAAATGATTTTGTATGTTTTGTTTCACAAAAAAATGGGCCTATAATCTTGAAATTTTTTCGTTGTTGATGCCTTCATAATTAGTGAAATTAAGGTAGAATTTATGGCACCATGGATGTGTCCTCCCACCCCAGCTTCCTCCACCATAAATAATATATCTTGCATCAACATATCAGCAAAATGTAAGAAAATTTCAATCGTCCACTCATCAGGGCCATGAATTTTATCTTTTGTAAAGGAACTCATAACTCATATGAGTTCCTCCTTAGTAGCAAATTATATATAAGTGAATTTTCCTCCGCACTAAAAATCTGTGGTACCTCTGAGATGCCCCATAATTGATCCGACACAATATTTCCCTGTCTTTATTTAAACAATGTCTCAAAATTATGGATAGCTGCCCATTGAATATCTTCAGTCATATGTACCAGATCTCCCTTTTCATTTAGAATTTCCCATATAGCATTTCATTTTTTATGCATATTGGCATAGTTATGAAAATAATTCATATTTTTGTCACCCGCATTGAGCCATAATTCCCGAATTTTTAAACACCAAGTTTGTTCATGAAATAGAAGGAGTCATACAAAGATAACACTTTAATCATGCAGTTCTTGAGGTATAATCTCACTTTGTGGACATTTTATCTCCAGGAAGATGGAATTGAAGATCATACCAAGGGGGATGAACCTATAGTTGGGATGGATGAAGAGCTTTGAGCACGTACATGTAGAAATAAATGAAGTTGTTAGATCTATGGGATTTTATGTCGGGCTCAATATACTCTAAAGAAGGCAGGGATTTGATTATCCTTTCCACTCTACAACTGTAATTTACAAATTTGATCTATTTATCTTGTTATTGACACCTGGTTTTGTTTATAACTTTTAGATTGGAACAAAATACCGGTAGGGGTATTAACATGGTGTGTATACCGTGGCTATTAAATGCTTCAATATCTAATAGAGGCCCAACACTACAGTAATGTGTATAATTTTGAGTCTTTCGTTGTGCATTAACATCGTTTTGAAGATATAACTTATATTTCTCTCTGTTTACAAGGTTTAAATTTCAAATATGACATCTAAATTGGACAAGAAAATAAACATATTTATATCCATTTTCAAGATACAGAGTTCATATGTATATTTTTTATTCAATGTGAATTCTAAAAGCAGACAAATATAAAAAAAAAATATATATATAGAAAAATAAACAAATGATATTTTTAATTGCCACCCACCACTCTATTTAAATTGACAAGCTACTGGATTCAAAGAAAGACTTAAAACCTCTTGAATTAAAATAAAGACGTAAAACCTCCGCATAACACTACGAATATAACTAGAAATCAAGCTTTTGTGCTTAACTACAAAAGGAAAATGTTCATTAGCCTGATGAATAATATTCCAAGAAAAATTGAATTCCCAGGCAACAAAAATATTTTGCATGATTTCTCATACACTGTGAAAAAATTGCAAGTTTCATATGAATCATGAATTTGGTATTAACAAGCTTTATTACTGGGGAATTATCAGGTTGGGAAAAGTTCAATATTTATAATTCCAAATCAAAACTAGTTATTACAAAACTAGGGAGAGAAGAGACTTCTTAGTCCAAAATTTCAAGCTTGAAGGGTGTTACATTTTAATTTATTAGGCATGATAGCATACTTTTCTTAAGCGCTTCATCTTATATCAGGTTAGGAAACAAAGAAGTTAAGATAAGGTAAAGTTAAGAAGTCGTAATTTCATGCCATCCATCTCAATGCCATGCGATTTTGGCCAGAGACTAGAAGGGTTAAGAGACACTTCTTCCTAAGTACCTCATTAATCCAAATGCTCTAGGGCTAAACATTTAAACACATGGAGAATATGAAACTAAAGTTAGAGTCCACTTGACGTCTTTGGCACTGACATTTCAATTTTCCTAGTGGAAACAGGAAAGTTCTTTTTCCACTACGCCTGCATTTTCGTTTATGATGATACCATATGGATGGAAAAATGAACATATGGTGGATGATTCAACATCCTTACCGCATGATTATGTTCACCTGATGCACTTGGAATTTGAAAAACTTTCATAAGAGATTCCAGATGGGATGTTGGATTCCCCATTAGCAACAACTATCATAAGTGAACATGCACCAAGCGCATTCTTGAATTCTAAAGGCCTTCAAATTGATTTAATAAATCACACTGGTATTGATCAAGTATAAACTAGGAATCCAAACACATCCCTCTTTCAATTGATTAAAATTTTATCCGATAAGCAGGAATTGAGCTTTGTAAACAAGGTCCAGATACTATAAGAGAAAAAATTTTGCCCGTGCAATAAAATTGTAGCAAATACTGTAGAAAACTGACATCTTGGTATTAAAATCAATTTTAACTCCTGAAATACACTATCCTACCTGCAAATTGGGCTGATGCATCAAGGAAACAAGTTTCTTGCAATTTTATATGGTATGTGAAGACATGGAGCATATTGGAGCTAAGGAGATTCTTACTCAAATGAATAGGTTTCAACAATTGGAACATTAGTTAGCTACTATTTTTGGTGGAAACTTAGTTAACCAGAAAGGCAAACTCTTCTAGAAAGAGGTGATATAGATGTTCATATCGCCATGAAGAATCAATGCACCATGAACTCAGAGCTAATCCGCTTGCCCAATTTTAAAAATTAAATATTAAATTAAATTAGATATGAAAAAATAAATTAGAAGAAAAAATTAAATATTATAAATGAGAAACATATGTGATAGGCACTCATGCTTTCATGCTACTACGTGCACTCTATGGAAATCACACATTACATCATTAGCACAAATTTCAAACTTCCAAAGTTGTCGCTTGTTAGCTAACTGGTTGATAGTAAGTCCTTCACCTCTGTGAACAACAATGAGCCCTCTACAGGCCTTTTCCTAGATGATGCCAAGATTAATATGTGTTATAGCTAGTGTTAATACTTGTTCTTACAACTATTGGTATGAGTCAATAGCTGCCACTAGTAATGCCTACGCCTTTGGCCCGAGACTCCTCCATTATGGGTCAAATCCCGTTAGAAAGATCCCCTAATTACCCTAAATAGTACCCCAACTGCAATGTGTGATTTTGGGGAACTGTAATGTGTGAGTTTGGGGAATTGACACTAAAAAACCTCAGCTCTCCTCCCCTCGCCCTGACCTCTCTGATAGTTGTTTCTTGGATATGCTTTCCCAATAGAAGACCTTCCCATGACCTTTCCTAGGTGTCGGGCGTGTTTCATGCAGATAGATTGATTGACCTTCCACACTTTGTAATAAGTAGCTTCCATTCTTGGAATGTAATGAGTGGAAATGTTTCCTTGTGAGTGCCCCGATGTCTGCTTCAGTGCAGATGGAAGGAAGGAAATAATCCTTGACCGAAAGGGGCTTTGCGTGTGTTTTTTGGGGCTTTTAGTGGTTTAAGTTGTGTGAGGCTATGGTAACCTAAAAGTTTGGTTTTTTCTTTCTAAAGTGGCTCATATTGATCATGTTTTACCATGAATGCATTGGCATGATAGGATTTTCAGGACGAACGAATTTTAACTAGCCACCAATACACGTTGGTCTTGTTCTATCGAGAGGGGTTCACACTACTGTTATGGATTCAACAATGCTAGCCAGTCAACCATATGAAGATGAAGCAATACTACTAGGAGATGAGCTTTCACAAACACATAGGGCAATACTATAAGAGCTAGGTCTAGTTAGGCCCTTTCAACAATGCTAGCTGGCCAACCATATGAAGATGATGTGATACTACATCTGGGATAATAAAGTGGATAACTGAGAGAGCCCCAAACCACGAGACGTGGTAAAAATGCATCACAAAAATTGGACACTTAACCATGGGTAAAACACCCAGGAAGGGAAAAACAACATGAAACCACACCCAACTCACCCTTTTAGAACTAGATGGAGAAGGGGCCCAGCTACCAAACCCGACATACCAAGACAGGAAAGTTGAAGGATACACCAGTGGGTTTAGAGCATTGAAGTGACGAATGTGACAATATTGCCACCAATTCGAAGGACAACCCCATGCTTCTAATATGGAGGAAAAAGACGAAGAATATTGACCTACAATTTTAAAATATAATAAATTACATGATACATTTAGTTTTTACTAGAATTGTAAATTAGCATTGATAATGCATCTACTATGGAGCTTGGAATGCATGTTTTTTTTATAAATTAGTTCAATCATTGAATTTAAAACATATTGAATTCAGTTTAATCAATATTCTTTATTTGTTTAGAACAATTGCATATTTGAGATTACTTTTACATACATTCAATAAACCTGAAGAGAGTACTCTCTTTGAAAAAGAAAAAGAAAAAGATAATAACTAAATTACTCAAGCCTTTAACTATTAATGGATTTTTTTCTTAAAAAAAAAAATAAAAATTAAGTTTTAAAGAAAATAAAACTTATTTGAAGAAAAAAAATTCCAAAATCCTAACCTAAAATAAAATTTAAAAACTTCCATTTTTTTTTTTTTTGAAATAAATTGTAAATATTTCCATTTAATTTTTTTTTTCATTCATTAATTGAAGTCCCTAATAATTTTAAAATCATAATAAAGTAAATGATAAGTTTAGTTTTAACTAGAGTTGTAAATCAACATTGCTAGTACATCTTCTATAGAGTTTGGATTGTGTGATGTTTGATAAATTTAGTTCAATCATTAGATTAAAAACATATTGAATTTAGTTTAATTAATATTTTTTATTTGTTTAAAACAATTACAGTTTTGAGATTTTTTTTACATACATTCAATGAACCTGAAAAAAGCATTCTCTTTGGAAAAAGAAAAAAATAATAACTAAATCACTCAAGCCTTTAACAATTAATGGATTTTTTTATTTATTCGAAAATACAAAATTCAGTTTTAAAGACAATATAATATTTTTGGAAAAAAAAAATTCAAAATCAAACTTCATAAACTTCATTGTAAAATTCTTTACCATCCCCACACACACATAAATTAAATAAACCTTTGAAAATGAAATGCTTCCATTTACATTTTTTTGAAAAGGAATTGCAAATATTTCCATTTACTTCTTCTTTTTTCCATTTATAAGCTATGATATTGGTCCATGGTACTATAATAAAGCCTATTTATATATTAAGACTCTCCATAGTAAAGTGGAGGTGAATCTTCATGACTAAGAATTTTGTTACATGCTTTTTGAAATGTTTATAAGCTTAAGTTATAATTTAGTTGGGTTTTATGATTTTTAAATTTTTTTTTATAAAATACTTTTTTTTTATACTTATTATGAATATCAATATATTGGTGTTTACCAACCATTTAATTTATATAACTACATTAATTATATTTAAATGATAAATTTTTTATTTGAGAAAAAAACAATTTATTTAATTTGTTTTAAAAATGTTAAATCCAACTTTAAACCTAGATTTTATCAAAACCAAATAGTTAAATAAATTAATAATCTTTTAATACTCAAACCTAACTTCAAACCCTTCATCAAAACAATTTTACCACATTCATTTGACCAATAAAATTAAATACCACATTGTTAAGACTATTTATTTAATAATAAATCTATCATATGTTTTATATTATCATATATTAACCTATTTTATAGGTTGCTTTCTCTAAATGCTTCCTTTTATATATATATATAATATTTCTTATCCTAGAAATATCCTTGTACATCTTTTCCTTTCATTCATATACACAATATAGAATGTACAATCCCCTCTTTAAACTTGGGCTAAGAGATAGTGAAAATATATGCTTCATATACGTGTGTCATTCGTTTTGGAAGAATGACTTATCTTTTCAATCACTCGGAGTCTAAAATTTTTAAATTTCTTTCATTATTAATTTTCATATATGAGAAAGTTTAGAAATTTTTTTATTAAACTGAGAAAATAGAAAGATGCTATAGTCGAAAAGATTTTAAAATAAAAGAAAAGAAACTGTCGGTCGAACCCAGAAAAGTTAGCCAAATTCACAAATATTTTTGGAGGATTTTAAGTTTTTATGAATTAATTTTAAAATAAGATAAATTTATGGATTCAATTATTATTGTTAAATATATATTATTTTAATATTATTGGGTGAAAGATTAAAGAGCCTATGCAAGTTAATGATGATTTTCCATGATGTATTAATGGAAATATGAACATGAAAAACAATAATCCTTAGTTTGGATGGATGGTGAGAGAGAGAATGGAGGGATAAAGAGTAAGAGAAAGGTCGAGAGTGAGAAGGAGAGAAAGTAAAATAGAACAATGGGATAGAGAGAGAAGGAGAAAGAAAGAGGGGGAGAGAGAGAAATATTAAAAGAAAGGGAAGAGAGAAAAATAGGGGAAAGGAGAGATGGGAAGATGGAGAGAGAGAGAGAGAGGGAGCAAGTAGAAAGTTTGGGAGGGAGAGAGTAGGGAGGCAGGGAGCCCTGGTGAAAGGGGGTTTTGTTGCTTCAGAGGGACTGCAGAAGAGGACAAGGGATAGAGAAAGAGAGGAAGGGAGAGGGGGTAGTGTGGAGAGAGATGCAATGAAGAGAGACAAGGTGTGAAGGAGAGAGGTGTAATGGAAACAAACACATAGATGGTGGATAGGGAATGAGGGGGGGAGTGGTGACACACCACCCTCTAGTGTCCTTCTTATACTTGTTACCTCAGTTTCTTTGACTATGACTTGGAATGGTTGTTTTGAGGTTGGATAAACTTGTGGTTTCCTTTCTTATATGCACTAAAGGAACCTTTTTTGCATCAATGATCTATTTTCCTTTGTCCTACTCTAAAAATATGTTAAATTGTAGTAAGAAAAGACTTCATTTGACTTGTTCCTTAGTCAAATGGAGAAATTTTAATTTCCACTTTAGCACGAGGAATTTTCTAGCAGTTACCAGGAGTGACATGGCCAAATAACTCATTTAATTCAGTCAATTTGAGTTTGTGGGCTAGAAGTAGAGTTGTGTGCAAGTTGGTGGCTAAGATTTAGCTATATAGAGGTGTTATCTTTAGTGAAAGTCAGTTATCTGAGCTCTAGTCTATAATAGAGTTAGTATGTGTTCAATTTAGTAGTTTAACTATTGTAAACTCAACTAACTCTCAGTTAACTAGTCAATTTACTAAAAATAGCCCTAGTCATGCATGCAATTCAAATTGCCTATTGAAGTGGAGGGAAAAGCCACAATTGTAATCATTATTGTATACTAGTGAGTGTACAGTGTTTGCATTGAACATGTGAGCTATTTCTCTTGGGATTTGCACAAGGACATAGAAGCTTCCCTAATTTTTAGGAGCAGGAATTACTGAAGGAAATAGGAGGAAGTAGGAGGCCTATATTCCCTAAGTATTGAGAAGTTCTTCAGGAGGAGGAGATCAATATTGCAATGCAAAGGGAGCTTCAAGGATTGAATTTTCCATTAAAACATTTCATTGTTCTCATATGATATAATAAAAACAGAGGAGGGGTTTTCCCCAGTTTGGTTCCCCAATAAAAATTGTGTTAATTGTGTTTGAATGATTGCATTTGTTTCTATTGTTAGTTTTCCTTTCGTAGAATTTAGTAGAAGAAATTGGTGTCTATTGATTTCAGTCTGATTTCATTAGCAGTTGCAAATTTTGAGTTATTTCTACATGGTATCAAAGCTATTGAAAACTACATAGAAACCAGGTTTTTTATCATCTCTCAAAGAAATTTTGAATAACATATTTGTGGTGAAGGTATTCATTCAGTGTAGGAACAATTTCTTTCAATGGATTGAGGTTTGAGCATGCATTGGATGGAACTTCAAATTTTTGTGCTTGGAAAGACACGATGTAAGTTGCGGTGGATGATAATGGAGTATTATTATACAAAAAAACAAATATTCCAAAACCAACAACATCGTATGCACAACAACTAGCTCAGTGGAAGAAAGATACTGCAAAATCCAGGAGGATAATCCTAGAGGGAGTCAAAGACCATGTGGTTTAAAATTTCATGGAAAAGAGACTGCTTTTGCAATGTGGAAAAATTTCATAGACCTATTCAAAAGCAACAGTGATTCCAATAAGTTGGAATTGAGGGATACACCTAGGAACATTAGAATGGGTAAATTTGAAACTATTATTCAGTACCTATCCAAATTCACTCAAGTAAGAGATGAACATGGAGGATTTGGAGAAATTTCTCCTCCATCTGAACTTGTAAGCTTAGCATTCCTTAGTCTTCCAAAGTCCTGACAAAACTATCAAGATTCAGTTAATGGAAGAGATAACCTCCCATATTGGGAGAGAATTTGGGCTGACTTAGTGTAGGAGGAGATTAGAAGAAACACTAGAGATGGAGTCACGTCGAGGACTGATGAGGAAGAAAAATTTTCTTTAGTAGGAAAACAAAAGAAATCCAAAGGGAAGAAGGCCCAATGCAAGGCAGAATCTAGCCAAAACCATGGCAAGAAGAAAGAACTCAGTAAAATTAAATGCTTTCACTACCATGAGTATGGAAACTATGCAACCAAGTGTCCACACAAGAAATCCAGTAAGAAGCCTACAGTAGGAGTAGGATGAGATGCTCTCACATCAAGATTTAAGTTGGATTTCACCCTCATTGCTTGCATGGAAATTATTGCATGAGGTAGTGTATGGTACTTAGACTCTAGTGCTTCATTTCAAATGGTGGGAAATAACGATTCCTTCAACAACTTAGAGGAGAAGGACCTACAACTACACATAAATCTTGGATATGATGGAAGGTATAGTACCTAAAGGATTGGCGCTGTCACAATTAAAAGGGAGTCAGGCTCCCATATTCACTTAAAGAATGTAATGTATGTGCCTAGTCTGAAGACAAATCTAGTTTTTGTAGTTGTACTTGAAGACAGAGGATATGATGTGGTGTTCAGTAAAGGGAGGGCTTATTTGAAGCATGTTGCTACTGGACAAGTAAAACAAGTTGGTGTTAGAGTTAAAAATATCTACAAGCTAGAGGTGGACACATGTGCTGCATTGAGTAGCCAGGAAAAACATGTTTAGGGCCGATATGTTGGAGAGCTCCAACATAGGCGTATGGGACACCTACACCATGGAGCTTTGAAAATAATGCAATAGATCACCAGTGTACTTACAAAATTCATCCTTGATCAACATGATGTCTGCAAGGGGTGCACTCTTGGTAAATATATTAAATATTATTTCCAAGGAAAATATAGTATAGTTGGAGCCTTCTTGGAGTGATTTCACTTAGATGTGTGTGGACCATTCTCCACAGTCTCAACTGTAAAGCACGGGTACTATGTGATATTCATGGATGAATTTTCCCACAAATGTTGGATCTATATCATGAAGATGAAATATGAGGTTTATTCAAAGTTTGTTGAATTTAAAACCTTGGTTGAAAATGAGATTGGAAATAAAATTAAATCCTTGAGAAGTGATAATGGAGGAGATTATGTGTATAATTCCTTCAAATAATTATGTGAAAAAGAGGGTATTAGAAGGGAGTTGATTGCACCCCACAACCCACAAAAAATTGGGGTTGCTAAGAGGAAAAATATAAGTATTGTAGGAGATGCTAGAGAAATGTTGCATGAACATGGGTTGACATTATCCCTGTGGGCAGAATCTTGTAATACAATTATTTACTTGCAAAACATGATCCCTCACAAAATTCTTGGAATGATTACACCTGAAGAGGCTTTCATTTCAAGGAAACCAAACGTCTCCCACTTTCGCATTTCTGAATCCATAGTCTATAGTCATATCTCCAAAGATAAGAGGAAAAATTTGGAGCCCACTATAGAGAGGGAGATCTTTGTAGGCTATACTGAGACACCTCATATTATCGGGTGCACATGCCCTTACTAAGGATGATTGTTATGAGGATGGATGTGAGAATTGATGAGAATAAAGCAATGAGGGGTTTTCTAGAGCGAGATATGAGCATATCATTAAGGGAGGAGCTTATAGTTCCAAATGAGGAGCCTCAATCATATCCACTGAGTTGGATATTTCTCAAAGGAAAGAGGACATTTCAGGAGGATGATGTGGAGTAGCCACATGTGGAGGAGTAGAGAGAAGACCAAGTGGAGGCACCCACTCACATAGAGCTTTCCAAAGAAGGGAGGAAGAGGACCAAGATTGTTGAAAGGTTGGTGCAGGAAGCTCATGAGTAGGTTGGAGCTCCTAGTTCCTCTCGCAAATAGAGTAGATCACCATATAGATATACAAGATATATGGCACTCATGTCAAATTTGATTAATTATGAGTCATATTCTTTTGAAGAGGAAGTTTCACAACATGTGGGGTAGATGCCATGGTGGTGGAGTATGACTCCATCATGAAGAATAATGCTTGGGAGGTTATGCCTAGACCTAAGGGCATATATGTTATTAGTTATAGATGGGTGTGTAAGGTGAAACATGTAGCTCATGGAAGTGTTTAGAAGTACAAGGCCATATTTGTGGCCAAAGGCTTCTCACAGGTGAAGGGGATTATGAGGGGTAATTCCCCCCCATGGAAAGATACTCATCTAGCAGGACCATACTTGCATTAGAAATACAGTTGGGGTGGAGGATACACCACATCGATGTTAAGATTGCATTCCTCAATGGAGTGGTTGAGGAAGAGATTTACATTGAACAACCTAAGGGGTTCGAGACCTTTAGCAAGAAGACACGTGTGTAGGCTCAAGAGAGCCCTCTATGGTCTCAAACATACACCTTGTGCTTGGTACACTCACATAGATTCTTATCTCAGTGGATTGGGCTTCACTAAGAGTGAAACATATGCCAACCTATACTACATTATGGTAGATCAAAGTTTTCTCATCTTAGCTCTCTTTATGAATGATTTGATATTGACATGAGATGATTGGTTGATCCAGTCCTGCAAGGAGGACCTTGCGAGCGGGTTTGAGCTGAAGAATATGGGTTTGATGAACTACTTCCTTGATCAGGTGATCATGTCCTAAGTTGTAAAATGCTCAAAATTGGTTGGAACCTGAACGATCGGATAGGCCTCGTCGATACAATCATGTAGCCGTGAATGACACTCAAATTCGACACTATATGTGAAAGTTATTCAAGTTTGAAAATTCACAATTTCAGGCATCCTAGCTAGTGGCACCCCCTATTAAAATAGAAAAAACTAAAAATAGAGAATTTGAAAAATGACAGGGAATGCCCAATAGTGAATGAAAAGTGGTCATATGTGCCCCTAATAATGTATATTAATGGAAGAGGGTCTAATGATGGATAGAGTGTGTGCCTTAATGAACTAATGAGTGTAATGTACCCCAACACCACCCCACAACCCAACTTATAGGGAGTATGCTATTGAGCGAGTCCTAGCAATTCTCAACCATATTAAGTACTCATGTACAAAAAAAAATAATCAATGAGTCCCAATAATTTGCGACCATGTCAATTACTCATGAAACAAGTTATACAATACACAAGAGGTAAAGAGGGACAACCTAGTGGGAAGAAAACCACCCCTCAAAATACAATGCATATTATGTCAACTATGACGTATTTGCTATGAAGAAGGATGGTGTTACGACCCGTTTTCATTTTTCTCCCTCATGCCTTTGACATTCAGGTGGGTCGGGTCTGGTCGGGTCGTGTGATGGTGCCCAAGGAAACACGTTCAGGTCGGGTCGGGTCGGGTCATGTCGTGTGAGGGCGCCCAAGGAAATGCATTCGAGTGGGTCAGGTCGGTTTGGATCGTGTGAGGGCACCCAAGGAATGCGTTTGGTTTGGGTCGTGTCGAGTCGTGTGAGGGTGCCCAAGGAAACGCGTTCAGGTGAGTCGGGTCGGGTCGTGTCGTGTGAGGGCGCCCAAGGAAACGCGTTCAGGCAGGTCAAGTCGGGTCGTGTCGTATCCAAGGGTATGCGTTGCTTGGGGTTATCCTTAGTTTCTCCATAGGATTTGAGTTAGGTCATCATCCTTTCTTGATGGGGATATTGATGGCCTGGGCTATTTTTATATTTTTGGAGTTGGCTCTAGTACAACTTTGGAATCCTATATCCAATGGGGTTTGTCTATTGGGAAAGGTATTTTATAAAATTCTTCCAAACCATTAAGGTTTTTGATGACTATAATTTACCATGGAGCTTGAATCCTTAGCCACAATTACCAACCCCTAACCCATTCAACCCCCTAAACCTCTAAACCCCTAACCCATTTAACCCCTAAACCCTAAACCTCTAAACCATTAACCCCTAACCCCTAAACCCTTAAGTCCTAACCCATTTAACCCCTTAAACCCCTAAAACCCTAACCCCATTAACCCCTAACCCTTAACCCCTCGAAGGCACGAGGGAGCAAATGGCTAATGGATCGCATGAACGTGCACAAGGAACACGAGCAGTCACAACTTAGCATTTATGATATGGCCTCCCTCACACGACCCGACCCGACCCGACACGAATGTGTTTCCTTGGGCACTCTAACACAACCCAACCTGACTCGACCCGCCCAAATGAAGGCACAAGGGAGAAAACGACAAACGGGTCGCATGAATGTGCACAAGGCACATGGGTTGTCACAACTTAGCAATTTGTATATGACCGCCCTCACACGACCCGACCCGACCTGACCCAAATGCATTTCCATGGTCCCCCTCACACGACCCAACCCGACCTAACCCAAACGCGTTTCCATGGTCCCCCTCACACGACCCGACCCGACCCGACCCGCTCGAACGAAGGAACAAGGGAGAAAATGGCAAACGGGTCGCACGAACGTCCATAAGGAACACAGGCAGTCACCACTTAGCATTTTTTATACGACCTCACTCACATGACTTGACTCGACCCGAACGTGTTTCCTTGGGCACCCTCACATGACCTGACCCGAACACATTGCCTTGGGTGCCCTCACACGGCATGACTAGACCCAACCCGACCCACCCGAACACGTTTAATTCATATGAACTTTAATCCTAAGCCCTAATTCCTCTACAAATTATAAGACCCAATCCTTATAACCCCTACTACACTTAATACCTAAAGATTACAACTCTTATCCTCTAAAATAATTTACCTCTCTAACATCTAATACATATAATCATTGACACCTAACCGCTATAGTCGTTAACACATATAAACCATAACCATAATACTATAACCATTATATCTCTTAACATTTTACCATCATAAACCCTAAACGGAGGAAAATAGAGCATTTAAAAACCCTAGCCTTGCAACCATGGGAATCATGGGTTTGGAGATGATTAGGGGCCCATTGGCTTTTGGATAACAGTGCACTGGGTAAGCAATGTTCTCTTGTCGGGGTTTATGGTTGTTTTTCTAGTATTCACTATTTCAGGCTCCTTACATTTACATTTAGATTTAATAACCTAAATGCTCATATGCCAATTTACATAGCACTGATTACTCTTCGAGGACCTGCTTAGGGTCAGAGGTCACAGGCTTCGTGGGTCTATTCTGCTAGTGAGTGCAGGCTCTCTAACGGTGGTGATGCCCATTATACCTCGAGGTCTGTTATTTATTTTGGCAGTTTCAAGTTTCAAGGGTTTATCTTTCTTGCTATCTACTCTTCCCTGTCGATCGCCTCAGACCCATGGTCACGAACCCCAGAAGTGCTACTATCCTATTATTTTTAGCGCATGGTGAGCACATTGCGACATCTGGTTGCTAACTCTTTCATTGTCGGATTCCACTGCAGTTTTGTGGGTAGTGGCTGGTTCACGAGACATCCACCGGCAACACTATCAGGGAGCTCCACCTTTCTCAAACATATACTTGACTGTGGTGGTTATCTTTCTGGCCTTGCTATAGTTATGAGTATATATGAAGAAGAACTTGATTACTCTGCTGACCCACTAAAGGGCGTGGAGATCTGGGAACAACAGACAAATGCTGATGTGGCAACCATGGAGTATATGGTGCCAATATCGAATGCTCACCAGCCAGGCCCGCATTCACCGGTCTCTTTTGCGAGCTGCTTTGAACCATTTGTGTGATGTTTAGACTCACCTGCCTTTTCCATACCTTCACTTTCAGTTCTGCGTCTTTGGGAGCATCAGGCATAGGACACACCAGAATTTTCGACGATACACACCTCCGAGACGGTCTCGTGCGTAGCTGAGACTCCTGATAATCATGGTGTGGATGCACTTGCCTTTGAAAACCTATGTATTGCTGTTGAGGTGGCATTATAATAGCCTACATCCTCCTCTGCCGCGATAGGGTCGATTGCGGCTTTGGGTTGTTTTGCCAATATTCATTTCGATGCTCAGATGATCGAAGCTCATCCAAAGTCCGACTTAGATGACCTGGGGGTACCTGGCGCGGTATCTGAAGATCAAAACCATCGTAGCGGAAGGGGAAAAAAATCGCGACCGACCAAAAATCGGCACAGTCGAAGCGTGAATTTCGGGTGTGACAGAGGAATGGCAGATTTGGAAATGACTGCCGCTACTGTTCTTGTGGGCAAGGTTCGAGACTGTAACTACACCACAGCGAGACTTAAGCTCTGGACCGAAGAAATTTGGGAGGACTTATGGAGCAACTTCCAAAGGTTAGACTAATTAACAGGGGTTGGTTCACTCTTTCATTTTCACAGCCGGCACTGGTGGACTAGGTACTTACCAAATTCTGGCACATAGAGTTGCATCCAGTCCTATTAAAATGATGGTTTCCGCTTTTTGACCCCTATAAGGAGAACTCTGGTGCAAGACCTATTCGGATGCGATTACCAGGGCTCCTGTTGCAATTCTATAATGATGCTGCTCTACGTAGCATCGGGGAATATTTCAGTCTCTACCTTGATCATGAAAAATCCTTTTTAGAGACGTGCATATACTTTATTTCTCTTATATTGGCATTCTTGGATACCTGGGATGGACTACACGACAATTATAACATGTTCTTTGAAGGGATGGTCTGGAAACAGACTTTAGAATATGAGGGGATTCCATTTCTATGTAGGAGATGCCACTCAGTTGGGCTTCTTTACTAAGAATTCCCACTCATGGGTGTTGCTTTCCCTCTATATAAGACGGTTGCAGATATGGCCATGCAAACCGAACTAGTCAACATTATCTCATCACCTGATGGGCATCAGCAGGCAGTTTATACTCAGTCTGAGGTTGTTCTTCCAACCTGGCAGACGACTCAAGCTCGCACTCACTATACGCCTACGCACTCATCTCAAAAGAATCTGACTTCGATTCCGAGTACCACTCTTCTCTCATCTCCTGTTTGCAATAATATTTTTTTACCTGCATCATCTAGTAATGTTCATCAATATATTTGTTCATTGCACTCCATAAGTTGCTCTATTGCATCGGCACCCCCGACTATCCCACCTACCATCCCCCACACCTCTTCCTAGTCATCTGGCTTATCCCCCCAACTGACATCTCGCTCCTCATCTATCGGTCATCAATACTTCCTAAGATCATCTATTAAGCTTCCCTCCCTCTCGGAGCTAGGCATAAGCTCGGGACAGGGCCCCTCTAATTCTATATCTCGAGGTAGACCATCTGCAATTTCTAAGGCCATCAAGAGGGCCAATTTGGAAGTGGAGGCAGACACTCAATCATCCCTTTTACAGGTTCTTAAAGTAAGGAAACCCAAAGATGGACCTCAATTATGATCTGTGTCTCATAAAATTGCAGGGGACTTGCCAACCCTAACAAGAAACTGGAACTTAGGATATTATTTCATATAGTTACCGTTGATGTTATTTTCCTTCAAGAAACTTTGGGGGAAGAGGATTCCATTAATCACATCCTTGGCTCTCTCTTCCCGGATTGGACTTTTGTGACTAATGATGCTCGTGGAAGATCTAGGGTCAGCACCTTGGGCATCAACAACAGGACTACTCAGATGCTAATTATTGAGGGCGTAAAGGGGTCATCAGTGTGGAGGTTTCTACGGGTGAATTTTCTCATCCCTTCACATTGATAAATGTTTACGATCCATGTGTGCATATAGATATTTACTGGCAATCTCTGCTTCAATGCACCCTACTCCAAAAAGATCATATCATTCTGGGTGGAGACTTAAACTTACTATTGGGATCTTTGAGTCCTGGGGTCCACAAGCCATCCCGGATCTGCTATCCGATTTCTTCGCCATGAATCTAGAGCAGGCCGATCTTGTTGACATATACATGCAAAAGAAGCAACCCACTTAGCGGAATAGACGCACTGGAGGGGCTGCACTGGCCCGTCAACTTGATAGGTTCATTATCAAGCAGTAATTTCTTAACCATATTGTTAAGTCTAGACAGTGGGTGGGCTCGGGAGGGGCTTCGGATCACTCACCTGTATATCTCAAATTTCTGGCAGGGGATCAAAAACCAAAGCCACCTTTCAAATTCAATGCCATATGGTTACAAGACCCATAATATAACGTGATTGTCAATCAGGAATGGCAACATTTCAATCTCTTCCCTAATAAGGATCCTGCCAGGGTTTTCAATGAAAACCTTAAGCATATCAAAGCACTTACTATTCGATGGGCTTGGAGAAAAAATAAGCTTGAGGAAGAGGATTTAAGTCAGATTGATGTGGAAATTGCACAGCTCACTGATTCTGATAATGTGGGATTCCTTTCGATGTCCTCGAAAGAGCAGCTGATTAGTGCATTGACACCTAATTAGTCCACTGATGAGAAAAACATCCATAATAACCTCCGACTGCCTAGTTTTTTTTAGTTGTGTTGAAATTCCGTTAGAATATCCGCCAAAACCTCCATTACTAAAAACAGATGTTGTAGCAAATGTTTTTTTGACAATTTTGGCCAATTTTATAACACTAAAAACTTCCATTATAACCTCCGCTAGAGGGTATTTTACTTGTAGTGATCACACAGTATTATTAATTCTACACGGGTGGAGGAAAGAGAAATGTATATTGGTTCCAAAAGATCAAGTGCACAATGTGAAGCCATGGAAGACCTTTACACAGGTTCAATATAGGATGTTAAGGAGGGTTTCATGATATCAATCTTATCACATGAAGATCCACATGGCTATCCATTTTAGGTTGCCAAGGTTATAAAGGTGATTAAAGAAAATGAAGATGTTACAAGTGTTGAAGTACATTGGTATGACACACACCCATTCAATGGTGTGTACAAGACAAAGATGGTAGTTGATAAAAAAATTGGTGGAAAGAGAAAAATAAAGGGTACAAATATAAATCGTCACTGCACAGACCTCTTAAAATTTGAGGAAGTTGACTTACTTGTTTATGAATTCAATTTAACAAAGAGAGGAACTCTTCGCTCTAGGATGATTGTTAGGTCCCTATATTACTAGTATAGTCCCTTATTGTTGTTAGTGTAACCCCCTTATTGTTATTATTGTACCCTTGTAACCCCCAATTTGTTATTATTGTGCCCTTAAATTATTATTGTTAGGTCAGCTAGGATTACATTGTGGCCCACTAGGATTACATTATGGCCCCATGGACTCCTATATATAGAAAGGAGGTTTTGTAAATTGTATCATCCAAGAATTGTTCATTTATGTAATGTATTGGAGGTTTCCCCTCGAAGTGGCTCATTTCTAAGGCGTTGATATCTCTTTTCTTCTATTTTTGGAGCTGGTTACACAACATTTGGTATCAGAGCTTTGGATTCTAGGGTTTCGCTGCTCCAAACAGGTCATCGTGGAATTTTCGCTATAACTATTTTTCTACGATGTTTCAGAAGCTAAAATTTTTAGGGTGCGAAGCCGAAATACTGAGGAAGATTGTCTTAAAATTTCAGAGCTTGGTTCACAATATTTTCGGAGATATGATCTGTGGAAGTTAGGTCTTTTTTCAGGCTCCTAAACAGGTCATCGTGGCATTTGCGTTATAAATTTTTTTCTATGAAGGTTTAGAATCTGAAATTCCTATGGTGCGAAGTTGAAATCCTGAAGAAATTCGTCAAAAAATTTCAGAGCTTGGTTCGCAATATTTTTTGAGATATGATCTGTGGAAGGTAGTGCTTTTTCGAGCTCCTGAATTTCATCTCAAAGAGGTGATCATGGGAAACTTTCAATAACTCTCTCTCTGGGCATCGGATTGGAGTGCCGTAAAAAGTGGTCATAAGTACACGGACTTTAGTTTCTTGGCTATCAATTTCAGAGACGAAGGATGAAACAGTGACACGTGGCAATTCGTACAATTTCACTCTACCGAACCAGTCCATAATTAGGTCATTGTGGGAGATTGGACACAACTTTGTCTTGGAGAATCCAAATCAGGTCAGAACTATGGCATTCAAAATAAAATTCAGAGGGCAACGTTGGTACCGAAAATAAAATATTGAAGTGCTGCAATCACAAATATAATCCAATTTCAATATCGAGCTCCTCAAAAGCAAGAAAAAGGTGTGTATTTTTTTTCCGAATTGCATAAGTCTTGTTTGAAGAATCAATTTGAATTGATTCCAAGGGCATATTGTAGAATAGATATCAGTATTGGGTTCTAAAATATGCCCCGTGAAAATAATTCAACACCCATTAAGCCTTCAGAAGGCTCTACTATGACTCATGAAGATGAAGAATTGCAACATGATCTATCAAAATTACAAGAGCAAGTGCAACAAATTTCACTCTCGCAAAGAGCAACAAAAATGAAATGGAAGTTTTTAAGAAAGGCGTGGAAGCTAAGATGGATGGCGTGCAAGCTAGGATGGATGGCGTGGAAGCTATGATGGATGGCATGGAAGCTGGCATGGAAGCTAAGATGGAAAACATGAAGAATGATCTAAAAACAAACATCAAAGGTTTGACAAAGTTGATACAAGAAATGTTTCCTAATGGTGAAAAGATAGTAGAAGAACCTCATGATGAGAACAAAATCAATGTTAATTGTGATTTGATAAACTCTAATGTTGGCGGGAAGAACCACCATATTCCAAAAATGGATATGAGGAAGTTTGATGGAAAGGATCCTCTAACATGGATACTACAGATGGAGCAATATTTTGATCTCCATAATGTGAAAAACACACAAAAGGTACGCATTGCAACTTTACATTTAGAACAAAATACATTTGTATGGTATCGATGGCTTTGCTCCCGTAAAAAAATTGTCACTTGGTCAATTTTTACGGAGGAAATGATAGTACATTATGAGGATACAAAGAGCAACACCTTCTTTAGCCAATTGATAAATCTCAAACAAAAGGGTTTAGTGGGGGAGCACATTGAGGACTTCCAAAAATTGAATATAAGGGTAACTGATATTCCAGAGGAACACATGATTGATCTCTTCATGGGTACTTTAAAGGATAACATCCAACATGAAGTTCGCATTTTGGAACCTGATTCATTGGAGAAGGCATTCAGGTTGGCAAGAAAAATTGAATGTAAAATTATGGCGACAAGGAAGCCTACCACTCACTTCTATAAAGAGGGAAGTGTTGCTACTCCTAGATTTCCACAACCTAAAAGGTTGACACCACAACAATTGGAAGAAAAAAGAGCAAAAGGGCTTTGCTACAGTTGTGATAGAAAATACACTAAAGGTCATAAGTGTGCTGAGAAGAAATTATTTTACATAGATTGTGAAGAGGAAGAAAATGAACAAGAAGAGGATATACACCAGGAACCAGCCCTAGAAGAGGAAGAAATGAATCCGACCATATCGTGTAATGCACTGGCAGGAATTACCACTCCTCAAACTCTCAAGATAAAAGGACAAATCAAGAAGAAAAAGTTAATAGTGTTGATTGATTCAGGTAGCACCCATAATTTTATTCATTGTAAGGTAGCCAAGGAATTAAATTGTTTCCTATACCCAGCACCAGAATGTCAAGTGATGGTTGCAAATGGAGGAACTATAAATTGCTCTGGAAAATACCATAATATCAAGCTAACCATGGAGGAATATCTATTGACTAGTCCAATGCTTTCCATTCCTATGGGAGGTGCTGATGTTGTACTAGGAGTACAATGGTTACAATCTTTGGGGACGATAGCTTTTAATTTTCAAGAACTTTTCTTGAAATTTTTTTCAGAAGGAAAGGAAGTCGAATTACGGGGTATTGAAGGGAAGTCGAGAAGGATAATAAGCTCTAATGTCATGACAAAGCTTCTAAATAAAGAACAACGAGGCGTAATTGCACAATTATGCTCACTAGAAGTTCCGACATCAAAATCATCTATTTCTGCAGATCTCCAACAAGTCTTAGACAATCATTCCAAGGTGTTTGAAACTCCCAAAGGACTCCCACCTATTCGTGATCATGATCATGCTATTCATTTGATTCCAGGAAGTGTTCCTCCAAACATCAGGCCTTATAGATATCCTTACTTCCAAAAGAGCGAAATTGAACGTATGATTGCAGAAATGTTAGAGGCGTGTATAATTCAACCCAGTCAAAGTTCTTTCTCTGCTCCTGTAGTGTTGGTACACAAGAAGGATGGATCATGGCGAATGTGTCCGGATTATAGGGAGCTCATTAAGCTCACCATTAAAGACAAATTTCCCATTCCTGTGATTGATGAATTATTGGATGAATTACATGGAGCAATTTATTTTACCAAGTTGGATCTTCGTTCAGGATATCATCAAATTAGAATGAAGACTCAAGATATTCCAAAAATAGCATTTCAAACTCATGAGGGTCATTATGAATTTTTGGTCATGCCTTTTGGCCTTACCAATGCACCTTCTACATTTCAAGGGTTGATGAACTCCATTTTCAAACCCTTCCTTAGAAAATTTGTGCTAGTATTTTTTGATGATATACTAATCTACAACAGGTCTTGGAAGGATCATGTTGGACATGTTGACAGGGTGCTCAAACTATTGCAGGAGAAACAATTATATGCAAAAGCATCCAAATGTTTCTTTGGAGTACAAGAGGTGGAATATCTGGGTCATATTATATCCCACGAGGGTGTTAAAGTAGACCCTAACAAAATTAAAGTTATTAAGGAATGGAAAGTCCCTAAGACAATAAAGCAGTTGCGAGGATTTCTCGGGTTAACAGGCTATTATCGTAAGTTTGTTAAGAATTATGGAAGAATAGCAGCACCTCTAACAACATTATTGAAGAAAGATGCATTTTCAAGGACTCCTGAAGCAACTAAGGCCTTTGAACATCTTAAAGAGGCAATGTGCCTAGCACCGGTCTTAGCTACGCCAGACTTCACAAAAACCTTTATTGTGGAATGTGATGCCTCAGGAAATGGAATTGGTGCGGTTTTAATGCAGGAAGGAAGACCCATTGCTTTTGAAAGTCGCCCAATCAAAGGAAAGTATTTACAGAAACCTATTTATGAGAAGGAAATGTTAGCAATACTGCATGCACTAAAGAAATGGCGAACTTACCTAATGGGAAGACACTTCAAGGTAAAAATCGATCATGATAGTCTTAAACACTTTTTGGAACAAAGACTATCTTCAGAAGAGCAGCAAAAATGGGTCACAAAGATGTTGGGTTATGACTTTGAAATAATCTACAAAAAAGAAAGCTTAATGTTGTTGCAGATGCACTCTCAAGAATGAATGAAGAGGTGGAAGCATTGCTTTGTGCCATTTCTATTATCCAACCAGATTGGATAACTGAAGCAAGAGATGAATGGAAGAAGGACAAAGATGTATGGACACTCATTCAAAAGTTGCAGCAAGATGCTAGTACATCCGATACATTTAGTTGGAAAAATGATTCCTTATGGTACAAAGATCGCTTATATCTTTGTAAGAATTCCCAACTAAAACAAAAGATTCTTCCGGAATTGCACACTTCTCCTTTAGGAGGACACTCAGGATTTTTAAAAACTTACCACAAGGTGAAGAAAGAATTTTTTTGGGATGGCCTTAAATCTGATATTCAAAAGTTTGTGGCGGAATGTTTGGTTTGCCAGCAGAATAAAGTGGAAACAATTAAGACCCCGGGATTTCTACAACCTTTATCCATTCCAAGTCAACGTTGGGAGGATATTTCAATGGATTTTATCACAGGTTTACCTAAGTCCGAAGGAAAGAATGTCATCATGGTGGTAGTTGATAGACTTACCAAGTATGCACACTTTTGTGCATTATCTCATCCATTTAAAGCAAGTACAGTTGCTACTACATTTATGAACAGAATTCAAAAGCTACATGGAAGCCCAAGGGTTATTGTGAGCGACAGAGATCCCATTTTTACTGGAAATTTTTGGACGGAGTTATTTTCTTGTTTGGGTACTCAATTAGCTCATAGCTCATCTTATCATCCTCAATCTAATGGTCAAACCGAGATAGTAAATAAATGTTTGGAAGGATATCTTCGTTGTTTTGTATCTGATAAACAAACACAATGGGTCAAGTGGTTACCTCTCGCTGAATGGTGGTATAACACTTCCTTCCATACTGCAGCAAAAATGACCCCATTTATGGCACTTTATGGATATCATCCACCATCGATCATATCATCTTTAAGGGAAAATTCGAAGGTTCAAGCAGTGGAAGATCACATCGAGCATCAGCAAGAAGTTCTCCAACTCTTAAAGGATAACCTGAAATTGGCACAAAATCGAATGAAACAACAGGCAGATCAACATCGCAGCGAGAGAAGTTTTGATGTAGGAGATTGGGTATTTTTACGGCTACAACCATATAAACAAATGTCCCTCAAGCAAGCTAAAAAGGATAATAAATTATCGCCAAAGTACTATGGTCCTTACAAGGTGTTGCAAAAGATTGGTACTATGGCATACAAATTGGAGCTTCCTGCTTCTTCACGAGTACATCCAGTTTTCCATGTTTCATGCTTAAAGAAGGTTATAGGTGAAAATCTTCCAGTTCAAACAATATTTCCAGAACTTGATGAGGAAGGAAAATCATATTGGAACCAGAAGCAATCATGGAAACAAGAACTCGACAACTACGGAATCGATCAATTTCAGAGTATCTCATCAAGTGGAAGAACTTACCCACTGAAGATTCTACATGGGAGGATGAAAATTTTATATAGAAGCACCTAGAGCTACTCAAGCTTTGAGGACAACACTTTTTTGAAGGAGAGGGGCATGTTAGGTCCCTATATTACTAGTATAGTCCCTTATTTTTGTTAGTGTAACCCCCTTATTGTTATTATTGTACCCTTGTAACCCCCATTTTGTTATTATTGTGCTTTTAAATTATTATTGTTAGGTCGGCTAGGATTACATTGTGGCCCACTAGGATTACATTATGGCCCCATGGACTCCTATATATAGAAAGGAGGTTTTGTAAATTGTATCATCCAAGAATTTTTCATTCATGTAATGTATTGGAGGTTGCCCCCTCGAGGTGGCTTATTTATAAGGCATTGATATCTCTCTTCTTCTCTTTTTGGAGCTGGTTTCCCAACAATGATAAAGATTCTTAAGAGGTTTCTACCGCAAGAAAAAATGTTGAGATGGCAGTCTGCTGAACCCAGTCATAGATCTAGAAGAAATTTGAAACCTCAAGTGGTGGGCATGCATGTTGACTCAGAGGGGACACTAGTTGATGAAAGAGAATAATATCGAACATCTTCATCTGCATCCAGTCATTCATTTGAAGATGTGAATTCTGATGGTGTGCAAGAAAATATCAGTGATTTTGAATAATTGTGTAAGACAATTGATATAAATGATGTTTGCATTGAGCAATGAAAATGATATTTTAACTTCCCTATGATCTTACATGAATTTATGAGTCATTTTTATGTTTTTTTTATTATATTTTTTAATTATGACGAATTCATTTGTCTAAAATATTCACAATGCAACAATAACTTGGAGAAATAATTTATGTTTCATTGGGTTATTTTAGTCATATAATTTGTTCATAATATCATGGCTGGAATATGTTGAAAAGTTAATATTTTTTAATTCTATGGGTGAAAATTTGTGAAATATATTTTATCTTTAACATTATGGTTGAAAACAATTAGAATTTTAGGGATTGTTAGTGTCATGATATTATATGTTAAATGACATGTATAAAAATTATTATAATTTTAATGTGTTTAAAATCTCATCATTTTATATTTAACGTCATTACTAAAAATATGTTGAAATTGTACCCGGAAAATAAAAATGGTATTCTAGCACCAACCATTGTGTGTTTTTTCCATTTATTTGGCACATGAAAATTGGTTTTACTGCCACTTTTAAAAAATGTTGCAAATTAACCCTGAAAAAAATAAAACCTTGTTTTGGAATACACACTTTTCGTTTTCGGGTTGTTTTTCATGTTTTTTGGGGTTTTTTTAGCTAGAGTTCCCGTTTGTAGTTTATAATTCTCATTTTAAAGTTTACGTTGTTCAACTTCGTCTATGTGCAAGGCTCCTGCAATCACATTTTAACTCTGATAACTTTGACTTGGGGACACCAAACTTTGATTGGCTCTATCTTTGGATCCATGAGGCCATTTTCAATATTCCACATATCACTAGAAATATTTTTCTGGTCTCTTTCCATCTAAGTAGGTTTAGACTACTTCTGAGATGATCTATTATTCCAAAAAAAATCCAAAGTCTCTGCACCATTTTTTCTACCATGTTGATCTTCTTGTGAATGATCCTTTTCCATGTTTTTGTTGGGCCTCCATTTTGTCTTATTTTTATTCATTACTCTCATGCTGATGATTGGCTAAATGATTATTTTCAAAAATTATTTGTTACTTCTTCATTTTAACAGGACTAAAATAGCATTAATAAAAGTTTAAAAAAGGCTTGTCTATTGCAGGATTAAAACCGGTTCGATTACGCTTTGGGACCTGCCTGCACTAGTGCAGAAATGGATTCCTGCACCACTTACCTGCCTACACCATGCAAACAGATTCCTGCACTCCGAAGGATTATGGACTGCACTCATTTTCTTGCACTAGAGTCAAGGGAGGTGTACAATTCTTGTTTCACCAATTTTTAGTTGGGTTTCATGGATCCAATGATTGTGTGCTGATGCTCTAAAATACTTCACCAAAACACCCTTCTAATTAGATTTTCTTTTATCATGAATTGTACTTTCGATGATGAGTTAAAGAGAATGTATGTTGCTTCCCTTCTAAGTAGAGGAGGATCGGACGAGCAGGATCGATACCTGAATCTCTCTGCAATCGTCTTTACTCAAGTTATCTAGAAGAAGGTTGTTGATGTTGAGGACATTCAACCACCCGTATGTGACAATGAAACTGGAATGGTTAAGGCCCGATTTTCAGGTGCATGCTTTAATTTTAATATGTTAGTTATGTATGTTTCCATTCAAGAAGCTCTGTCTTTATATGCAAGTGGTCACACAAATGGTATTACATGAGATTATGGTGTTAGTCACACAATGCCTATTTGTGAAGGATATGCCTTGCCTCATGCTATACGTAGGTTGGATCTTGTGGGGCGAGACTTGGTAGATGCATTAATGAATATCTTGACAGAAAGAGGGTATTCATTTGCCACCACTACAGAGCATGAAATTGTCCGTGATGTGAAGGAAAAGCTTGCGTATATGAACAGGAGCTTGAGACAACTAAAAGAAACTCTTCCATTGACAATTTTATGAGCTCCATGATGAACAGGTGATCAAAATTGGTGTTCAACAGAAGATGGTCCTGAAACGCAAAAATCGCACATAGTTATTTACGAGGAACAAACCTGGGTTACGATTCTCTCATTGATGCGAATCGTATCTGTGGTGGAGGTCTTACACATGTACTCTTCCGGCATATGTACATTTCGTTCCCCAAAATATTTGTCCTCAAGATGACATTGTCATGTGATGGAGGTCTGAATCAAATAAGAGTCATGATTTGTCAAAGCAGTTGTCCACCCACAATGTCAGAGAAACAGTTTACAAGGAACGATTTCCCTATTTTGACATTCAGTTGCCAAAATAATTTCATTTCTGGAAAATTGTTAAAATCGCTAATCTGTGCTCCTGAATTTCAATTGGCTTATTAAAAGCCCAGTTTGTAATTCGATACATATATAAAGTTTCCTGTAGAAAACAATTAATTAATTAGCAAATTAGACAGGCATAAAATTAGGAAATCGATTGAGCTAGAGAGAGTGTGCACGAAAGGATTGCACAAAAGGAAAGAGGAGCGGTCCCAATGTAGCATCACACACTTATAATATACGCATTGATCCTCTTGTCTTGCTGGAGATGAGTGTTGTCTGCATAATGTAAGAATTTATTTTAGGAATTAACTGAAGCAATCTTCATCCATGTTCTATTTATTTATTTGTTGCATCTAATGATCCTAATTTCTGTGTAAACCTAGTCGCTCATAGAGGGTGCGAGCTGGTTGGGTTGGCCGCCAGCCCAGCTCGACATTGCTCTCCATTTCTTAAATTAATTAGAATTTAATTTATTGTTTATTGTGTGAATTTTATTAATCATTTATAGTCTCTTTTCTTCTCCAAACTAGTTTTATTTAATTTGCTGCAACGTTTTCATTTCAGCTACAAAATTAATTGATTTACCGCATTCAGGATCGTTCTTGCACTTAAAACATTTCTTCATCTCAAATAAGATTGCGTCCCTTCAGAGCTGTAACATGAATTGATCCAAACCCATCTAATTTATATTCCAAAACCCAAGATCGACTTGAGTGCTTATGGTCTTGAGAGCCGACATTATAAAAGGGAATTACCCTATGCTTGAAATCGATAATGTTTATTTTTCATTGTAATTACCCTTAAGCTTCTGGACAGTTTTACAAGAATAATCTATGGGGACAAGGAAGGTAAGATATTCATATTAAGTCAATTTCTTTATAAGTTGTTTACACAATAAATTTACTTTTTATATTGTTGATGCTTTCAGGTTAATTTCACACATAATTAGTTCAAGCAGAAGTAGTAAATGCATAATGGTTTTGAATTGATTTTGAGTTTATTACAACATTTACAGTCTTTTGATGTTGTATCGACACTGCTTGGTTTCCAGTTATGCTTTCCTTTCTGTTTGCTTAGAATTTCCTTCTGCATTGATAGTACATGATTGCCTTTTATTTCTCGCATGATTTGATTGTTTGGATTGGTGTTCTCTCGAATTCTCTTTTAGTGCAGGATTTCATTTATTGTCGAGATTAATGCGCAAGATAGACTAGAGTTTCATTCGCAGGTTGCTGGGGGCTTTCTCTGGAATTTCCAATTCTGCGTCTAGAATTTCATGAACTATATGGATTGAAAAATTAAATGTTGGTACATTTATAGACCCTATACTGCAGCCAACATTTTGGTTCTGTTCTTGGGGAGACGCTTAGGGGATTGACCTTGGTGACCTGTTGCATTTGGGTTTCTTCCTTAACCTAGTTTCTCTTGAAATTTTATGTTCTTTAAATTTATTTCTTTAAGTTTTCTCATTTTATTTAATGTTGTAAGAACCCCCCACCCTACCCACATATATACACACTATTCATGTGCTAAAAAATGTACCAGTGGGCTTGATCAAAAGAGGAAAATGGTATTTTGAGGAATCATTCAATGGGGAGTTTTTATGCTGCTACAAAGACATACAGCTCATCCAATGAGGAATTGACATGTGCATTAACATTTTTCTCAAACATAAAAATGATATTATTAAATATTTGATTTCGAAATTGGATGATTTGCAGGAAGAGTGGGAGCAGGATGAAAACCCACCACTTATATTTTGCACCAACTGTAGAAAGAAACACTTCCTTGGACAATGTCCACTTAGTAGCCTGAAAATTTGCAAAATTTGTGAAGAGGATCATCTATCAAAACGTTTCCCATCACTACCAAGATTACCGCAGACACTCAAGAAATCAAGTAAGGAATCGAATCAACTACCAGGTATAAATCAAAACCCGTTAGCATTTGATACTTGGAATAATGCTTATTTTCCTAAGCAGGTTTCCCAACATCTTTATAATCTTGCAGTTTCATGGAAAAATTTTAATCTTCCTCCAATTTAATATCCTACTTCATGGCCGCAATGGCCCTCTCCTTGGCTCTCATCCTTGAGCCAGATATCTCCATGGCCTTAAGAATCGTTTGGATCCTTATCTCTAGGGAAATATCCCATGCAAATTCAATCATATGAGCACCAACAACAACCTCAATTCCTTTCCAATGCACCATTAATTTATCCTCCTCTATGGTCCCAACTGCATGTGCAACCTTACCCTAGACTTAATCCATACCCTACCCCTTATCCTAATCCTTACCCTACTTCTTATCCTTGCCTATACCCTAGCTCTCATTCAAACCCTAATCCATACCCTCACCCTAGTCCTAGTCCAAACCCTAATCCATTCCCTAACCCTAGTACATACCCTAATACATACCCTAGTCCATGCCCTAATATATACCCTTCAAAGCTTAACCCCAATCCAAATCCAAATAATAGTACAAGCCTTAACCAAAACCCTACCCCAAACCACATCTTAAACCTTAATTTAAACCATCGGGTTGCACAACAATTTGAAATACCTATTCTTCCAGTTGATTCCCATATTGAACAAAATACTACATCTTCCATGTCTGGAAAGGGAATGAATTAGGAAAATCCCCCCATTACCACAGAACATTCACCCTAGGAATATGTAATTCAAAGACCACCAGAGGAGAAATATTTCATTGGAACTTGTTCTGAAAATGTTGTTGAAACTTGAAACTCTATAATCCCTCTCAACTATTCTTGTCAATCTGAAAATCAAATATTTGAGCCCGAACTTGAGGTATTTATCTTTTGTCTTTCACCAGATCCTTTGTGCCTCTAGGAAGGTGACTATCAAACTGTGGAATACTTGCATCAGTTGGAAAATCATAAATATGTGGATCTCATTGAATCCTATTTTCAAACAACCATAGGCACACATTCTTCCCTCGTCATTCGACATCTCTTGGTACCATGCCAATTGAAGAAATTGGTTTATCATGCTTTGGTATGTCTTGAATTTTATTCTTTAAAAGTAAGTGTGAGTATAATCAACATTTTGCATGCACATGGCTTCATTGGAAGTACGCCTACACTTAAAGGTGATATTTCTTTCTTTAAAAACAGGGTAGGATAATACGAGAATAATGAATAAATATGTATACCAACACTCTTGAACTTGTGATACCTTAAAAGCATAGCTTTTGAAATTTCTATTATCATGCACTCTCGTGGTAAGACTTGTCAGAAGAAAATTACACTTAATACCTCATATTTTAAAAGTGAATTTGATAGTGGATCAATATGTATTTTCATAAGTTACATGTAATACTTTTTTTCCTATCCTAATAGACTATTATCCAGAAATTTTTTAAGTCCTCTTTGAAGGGATCAATGAAAAACCTCCTATGGTGGACCACGCCTACAAAAATCTAATAAGCTTTCATAAAGAACCTGGGCATGATCAACTCAAGGAATATTTTTGGTCATTATCTGAGATGTCTTTAAATAAGTTCATAGGGTAGCATGACTAACTAGTAAAGAATACTAATTAAAAAAATTTCTCTCCATCCTGCACTCTTAAGGAGTATATTTTCTTCCTCACCTACTAAGTAACCCATCTGAGGTTAATTATAATAAGAGTTTTTCTAAAAAACATAAATAGATTAATCGAGGGATAGGAGGTCTCATTGTGAGCCGACCTACTATGATCATGGGTCCTAAGGAAAATGACATTACCGCACTGGTCACCAAGCCAGGGTAATGGCTTTCAGTTGAAAAACTAGAAGACAAGAGGTATCATCACGAGCGGGCTTGTTCATTCTTGTTAGTTCTCGTGAATGGAAATGTCAATAGCTAGTTACCAAGCCAGGACATCGGCCTTCAATTAACTTATAAAACGAGAAAAAATTAAATGTTCTTAAATAAATATGAATCTATGGGTGGGACAAAAGAATCTCATGAGGTTGAAAGGTATCCTTGTCGAGGCTATAGACGCCTACTAGCAACAGGGCCATTCCTGTGGTATTAAATTTAATTTTACACTATGATCTACTTGGTTGTTTTTGCCTTTCCCTGAACTCACTATCAATCTCTTTGAGAATGGCCTTAAAATCCTTCTGTTGTTATACCTTGGAGTTCTATCTTTTTGGAATGATTCTTATGAGCATGGACCCTTAGTGCATGTAGCTCACTGTGCTCAGGCAAGAAGAGCTTCAACTATACATGGATAATGAAAAATGATTATTGTGGGAAGGTATTCCTATGTCCACTTTTGACACCTTGTTTTTAAATCAGACCACTCATGTTTACAATGAGGATGTTAAAGTGAAACTTCTGATCAGGGATGCCTCCGAGACATTCTTTTGGAAATTTTAAAAGTTGTCTATTTTATTCAAGTAAAAACACCATCCTTGCAATTTATATTTTCATGGCATCTTTCATTTTAGGTTTTCTTGAAATCAGTCGAAGAAAATAAAGAGTCCAACAGACACTCTGTTTTAAGAGCAAACTTCAACTACAAGAAGTGTGATCACACAAAATTATAGGAACATCATTATGAATGGTTATAAATGTTTTTAATTTTTGTTTTTGTGAGGAAGTGATAGTACTAGATTTCCTTGCATGAGGACATGAAATACGGTCAGCATGGGGGGATGTTAGGCCTCCATTTTGTCTTATTTTTATTCATTTCTCTCATGCTGACGATTGGCTAAATGATTATTTTCGAAAAGTCTTTGTTACTTCTTTTTTTTAATATAAATAAAATAACATTAATAAAAGTTCAATAAAGGCTTTTCTATTGTAGGATTAAAACTGGTTCGATTACGCTTTGGGACCTGCCTGCACTAGAGAAGAAATGGATTCCTGCACCACTTACCTGCCTACACCATGCAAACGGATTCCTGCACCACTTCATAGTTTCCTGCACTCTAAAGGACTCCTAAACTACACTCATGTTCCTGCACTAGAGTCAAGGAAGGTGTACAATTCTTGTTTCACCAATTTTAGTTGGGTTTCCTGGATCCAATGATTGTGCGCTGCTGCTCTCAAATACTTCACCAAAACACCCTTCTAATTTGAGTTTCTTTTATCATGAATTGTACTTTCGGTGACGAGTTAAAGAGCAGGTATGTTGTTGTGCTTCTAAGTAGAGGAGGATCGGACGAGAAGGATCGATACCTGAATCTCTCTGCAATCATATTTACTCAAGTTATCTAGAAGAACATGGTTGACGCTAAGGACATTCAACCACTCGTATGTGACAATGAAAATGGAATGGTGAAGGCTCGATTTGTAGGTGCATGCTTGAATTTCAATATGTCTGTTATGTATGTTGCCATTCAGGCAGTTTTGTCTTTGTACACAAGTGGTTGCACAACTAGTATTGCACGGGATTCTGGTGTTAGTTACACAGTGCCTATTTGTGAAGGATATGCCTTGCCTCATGCTATACATAGGTTGGATCTTGCGGGGCAAGACTTGACAAATGCATTAATGAATATTTTTACAGAAAGAGGGTATTCATTCACCACCACTATGGAGCGTGAAATTGTCCGTGATGTGAAGGAAAATATTGCATATATGAACAAGAGCTTGAGACAGGTAAAAGAAGCTCTTCCATTGACAAATATATGAGCTCCGTGATGAGCAAGTGATCACCATTGGTGTTGAAAAGAATATGGTCCTGAAATGCCAAAATCACACATAGTTGTTTATGAGGAACAAACCTGGGTTACGATGCTCTCATGATGCGAGCTCATGTATCTATGGTGGAGGTATTACACATGTACTCTTCTGGCATATGTGCATTATGTTCCCAAAAAAAATTGTCCTCAAGATGACATTGTCATGCAATGGAGGTTTGAATCAAACAAGAGCCACGATTTGTGAAAGCAGTTGTACACCCACAGTGTCAAAGAAACGATCTACAAGGAATGATTTCCCTATTTTGACATTCAGTTGCCAAACTAATTTCATTTCCGGAAAATTTTTAAAATCGCTAATCTGCCCTCTTGAATTTCAATTGGATGATTAAAATCCCAGTTTGTAATTCGATACATATATAAAGTTTCCTGGAAAAAATAGTTAATTAATTAGATAGACATCGAATTAGGAAATCGATTGAGCTAGAGAGAGTGCGCACGAAAGGAATGCACAGAAGGAAAGAGGGGTTGTCCCAATGTAGCACCACACACTTATAATCTTTGGATATTTATCCTCTTTTCTTGCTGGAGTTGAGTGTTGTCTGCATAATGTAACAATTGATTTTAGGAAATAATTGAAGCAATCTTCATCCATGTTCTATTTATTTATTTGTTTCATATAATGATCTTAATTTCTATGTAAACCAGGTCTCTCATAGAGGGTGCGAGCTGGCTGGGTTGGCCACCAGCCCAACTCAGCATTGCTCTCGATTTATTAAAATAATTAGCATTTAAATTATTATTTACTGTGTGAAGTTTATTAATCATTTACAGTCTCTTTTCTTCTCCAAACCGTTGTTATTTAATTTTCTGCAAAATTTTCCTTTTAGCTGCAACATTAATTGATTTACTGCATTCGGGATCATGCTTGCACTTAAAACATTTCTTCATCTAGAATAAGATTCCGTCCCTTCGGAGCTGTAAGATTCATTGTTCTGAACCCATACAATTTATATTCGAGAACCCGATATCGACTTGAGTGTTCATGGTCTTGAGAGCCGACATTATAAAAGGGAATTACTCTATGATTGAAATCGATAATGTTTGTTTTTCTTTGTAATTACCCTTAAGCTTCTCGACAGTTTTACAAGAATAATCTATGGGGACAAGGAAGGAAAGAGATTCATATTAAGTCAATTTATTTATAAGTTATTTACACAGTAAATTTACTTGTTACATTGCTGATGCTTTCAGGTTAATTAGTGCAAGCAGAAGTAGTGCAGGAAGAATGGTTTTAAATTTCTTTTGAGTTTATTCTAGCATTTACAGTCTTTTGATGTTGTGTCGACACTGCTTGGTTTCCAGTTATTATTTCCTTTATGTTTGATCATAATTTCCTTCTACATTTATAGTACAGGATTGCCTTTTATTTCATGCATGATTTAATTTTTTGGATTGGTGTTTTCTCGAATTCTATTTTAGTGCAGGATTTCATTTATTGTCGAGATTAATGCGCAATATAAACTAGAGTTTCATTCTCAGGTTGTTGGGGGATTTCTATGGCATTTCCAGTGCTGTGTCTCGAAGTTCACGAACTATCTAGATTTACAAATTAAATGTTGGTACATTTATAGACCCTATACTGCAACCAACAATTTTCCTTTTCCACCTTTGCCATTACCTTTTCCTTTTCCTTTTCCAATAATGACAACATATTTACCATTGCATTTGCAGTTTCCATTTGCTTGCCTTTTCCAACAATCTTTACCATGGTATTTGAGTTTTTCAACAATGTTTTCCCTTGCCATCAATGACAACATATTTACCAATGTAGTGTCCTTTTCCAATATTTCCCATTGCCTTTGCCTTTTCCTTTGCCATCAATGACAACATATTTCCAAAAATATGATCATTATTGTCATCATTGTCTCCATCCCCAAAGAAAAATGTAAGCATTTCATTCAATTCTTCTTCATGCATTGCATTTTCACTATCATGATTCTCATTATCAAGGCTAGGTGGAATTTCATCAGTGTATGCTAATCTCATATGTTGTTCAAATTTCTCAGGGGGTAGATATCTATTTAAATATGCTCTTTTCACCCTGGTATGGTTTAAAGGAGGGTTTGGATTATCCTGTCCAAATATTAATAGCCTAGTTGAAGCGGCTTGGGCATTAGCAGTCATTCTTTCATCATCATCTTCTACCTATCGACAAACACAACCATTATTTAATGTCTACAAAGAATTGGATAACTCATAATTGTATCAATTTCAATGAAATATAATCAAATATCACTTAACAAATCCCATCCCATGTATTATAGTCTTGAAAAACCTCTTATTCAGTGAAATTATTTGTTTTGTTTGGAGGATCCATTGTCATATTCTCTTCCACTCACTGTGTTCTTCGTGATTTAATACGTATATATGTTTTTTTTCTTTTGCTAGTTGAATGCTTAGGTTGTGCACTTTATCTAATCTCCATTTGAAATATCAACAATATGCATTAACTTATTTCAATATTGGATAATACACTATAAATTATAATAATACTATGAAAAAGGATGGAAATATCACAAAATGCTTCCTAATTTAAGTCAAAATTTAAATATCCCCATGGAGATTGCAAATTCCAGGACAATATATTGATATGAATGCCCTAGGAAGCACAGGGCAATCACTAGGATGACATGTGTCATCCACAACATAAAAGTACCCTACTATTAATATGATCATACCTCACACTCTCCTCATCTAAGGCAGCGAGCACATCAAACCTTGTTTCATCATGGGTGGCTATCATGATATAATCAGCCATAATCAAGATAACTGAAGGTAAATTAAGGCTAATGCATGCAATAAAATTATACAAGGCCTTAACCGTATGGAGATTTGCTATATTTTCCAATATGAAAATGAAATTGTGGGTGTTGAAAACCATGCCAACAATTGTATTTGTTCTCTAGAAATCATCTTCACCACCAGTGTTGGGCGTACTATTCTTCTCCCCGATCTTGTGATTCACTGGTCTTGGGGTGCTTAGAGACCAATAGAATTTCTTTGGGAAACATGGGAGACATACCCTGTGCTCATATTATACTTTCATATTATGAGTATGTGGCTAATTGTAGGGGTGATCACGCTTGGGAAAATTAATTAAGTCTTGGAGAAAGTTCCATGGCCCTCTTGTCCCTGAGGATCGTTACGGTGGCTCCTTGGTGGCTTTTTATTCTTCCCAAAGGATATATGGATAATGGTGGCTCTTTATTCTTTGAAGGCCTAAGTTAGCATGTGATTTTAGGAATTTGGATTCACCCATTCCTGGCTCATTTCTCCTTACATTTGTGGCTTCAGATGTGTGGTTTTTCCAACATCAAATTGTGTAGGTGTGACTTGCCTGGGATGATTTATATTTTCCATCAGGATATTTGGTCAAAGGTTGATTACAATTGGGGTCCAATTCGGGGTTATAAGAAGTTAGGAATTCTTGGTGGTGGTAAACATTTTTTGTGCAACCTCTTGATGTGGTTGGAAGTTCTGGGGTGAGCCACTGGAAATGCCTGCAAAGGGGATGAAGGTGTATGGAGTATGCATGTAGTAACCCTTGGGGTTGGTGGATAATTCTACATTTTTGGTTGCAACATAGTAGATGGAGATTTTGTCATGATTTGTGGTCCTCACACACCTCGTGGTCATGTTACTCAATCATTTTCTCATGGTTGCAACATTGGTTGTCTGCTCTATGGAAATCTTACTGGATTCTCTTTATATATCTTTTCCAATTAGTTCTACAATGTTTCCCTTTGTTTGTAACAACTCTCTGGTAAAGGACCAATTTTGTGACTATTTTTTTGTCTTTCGAACAACAAGTTCTATGTTACCTCTATTTTTGAATGACCCTCTCATCCAGTGAAGATTTTGTAATATTAAGAATTTAAACTGGTGGTCATGGGATGGTTTCACAATAGGGAAGTTATGATCACTAGGTCATGATGTTTGATTCATGTTTCAAAGTAAAATAGTGCCGAATTTCACACAAAAAAGTCAACATTTGATTATCTGATGTCCTACGACATTTGTTGTGTCCTTATTTGATATGAAATGATCTGTTGCCATGGCCTCGTCTTTCTCCTATAATACATAACATATTCAATGATTTTTAGTACACCAATTATATAATTTCAACCAATATGTTATGCAACTCAAAACCTCAATTTACTCATATATTTGACATATCGATATCATTTTTTGGATTTGAAAAACAACAAATTATTTTATATAATTTATGATTTATCTTTTACACAACTTTATCTTGTCTATGTTGTAACATTTGTGTATTCATAAATATAATCCTCCTTTCATTGAGGTTACTTTCTCTTCTTACCTTTATTGTATCTGCAAATTTCCTATATGATTCTATGGCCACCCACTTTCCTCTCGTTGATTTAGTAGGTCTACATCATCCATGTCCTTTGTCCATGGACTCCTTTAGGTCCCGTAATACACAAAAATGGCATTAGTCACATAACATATATGCACTTAGTTGTTTCTCAGTATAATTGGCTAAACACACTATCAATTTAAGCTAAGTTGGTTTCATTGCACCCTTCTAACTAAAATGCCCCTATTTTCAATATATACCCTTTTTGTTAATTCTACTCCCGACATGGTGACATGAAACCAGTGTTATGAATATTAGATGAGGATTATGAAAAATAATGGAATACTTTTTATTTGTTTCATATTTTCATTTAAATTAATTCAAACCCTTCATCCATAATTTTAAACCGCCAAATATTTGTATTTTTATATATTTAAAACAAAATCCTTTGACCCTATATGTTAGAGAAAATACTATTTTCAAATTTTGATTTTTCATTCTTCTAAATGAACTCAATATATAATATAATAATTAGTATAATTTAACTTGTGGATGAGATATATTTTTAGCACCACCATCCGCCCTATAAAGGAGTAAAGAGTGAGTGGCAGGATCGAAAATGTTTGTGTCACATATATACTTAATCACTAAGCAACAGGACCTTTAAAGGTGAAAATGTATGTATGTGACTATAACTAGTGGATTGTTACATTATGAGCCATTGGTTATTAAAATAAAATTAGAAAGTTTGAAACCACACAAAACTCATTAGTGGGATAGGAAAACATGACATAAAAAACCCTCCATTATGTTAAAAGACCATTTATAAGGATTTACATCAACCAAAATGAGCAAAGGGATATGATTCTTGCCAGAATGGGGTTTCCCTATACTTGTGAGAATATGAAAGTGACAATGACTTCCATATTGGGGGTAGAAATAGTGAAAACACTAGAAGGTATGGACTTGTCCATGCTTTCCAAATTCATGGAAGAACAAATATATTAAAGGAACTAAAATTTTCCAACCAAAGAAACCTTGCCAAAGGGAATCGATTGATTCCCCATCAACTCTTGGATCAAGAAAAAGCTCTATGAAAAAATAAATCCCGATAACTTCTAAGAATGTGGAACAGGGAACAGAGACGTCCAATGTCCCAACCACTCCTAGGGCATATGTTATGTATCTTGCATTGGTACATATGAAACCTGGGTATAATATGATTTTGTCTCTAGGAATATCATAATGAAATATGTTAGGAAAGTGTTCAATCCTTGGTTGAAGGAATCATGCCTTCAATGCTTCAAAGAGATCTACATCTTCCACTGTCGAATATACCTCTGCACCTTCAAAAGGAATTCATCCTTGATATATAGATTGGATTTGGGACAGGTTGGTTAGTAAAGTAAGTAAAAAAATAAATGAATCAAAACTACAAGATATTTTATTGCAACCAAACAAAAAATATAAAAAAATTCCTCCCGAGCTAAGGACCAAAAGAAGGCTCTTTGATGTGAGCATGAAAGTATGAAAAGAGCTCATGAAAGCATACGATAGATTAAATGCATGGAGAAATTTTTACGAGGAGAGCACATATGTATTCAAATCTGGTCATAAAATTATTTCGAATTCATTAAATGGTTTTTGTATTTTACTCATGCATAATTAAGTTGAATTAGTTTATGTTTTCCAAATATCGTGCCACACATCATAGTGGTAAAATAGGTTTAGAAGCCTTAATATGAAAATTTGTTAATATATTAAATATTTGAAATTATATATTTTTTATTTTGTACAAAAAAGTAAATGATTGGATATTGATTACTTTAGCTAGTCCATATGCCATGTTTTGATAAAAGCAACAATATAGCCATTATACATCACAATTAGAATTCGAAATGATTCAAAACAAAAGTGGTATGATTTTTTTTAACTGGATGGAGAATAAGGTATCATTAATTTACTTTCATTAACTTGGATATTGTTATGTTAATATGTCAATTTTCATTTCTTGTATTGAGTTATTTATTTATGTGTAGCTTGAGTTATTTTGTGCTCCCATGATTCATAGTGCCCTTATAAATCACCAACATTTTACTATGATCAAGTCCTTAGAAATTAATATCCAATCATGGATTTATCAATTTCATTTCCAAGAACTCTAGGCGAAAGGAGAGATGCAAGACCATGTAATACATAACCCGTAGAGAACAAACAAAATTACATGGGATTTATTATAGATTCTTTGGTTGAGATCACAGTAGATGGGATTGCTTATGGACCTAAGACACTTGTGTTGAGGAGCATTGGATGATTGTTTTGGAAATCAAGAAGCCCCGTGATGAATAACACTTGACACTTGTAACCCATGCTCAAAGAGTACACCACCAGAGGATTGGTCCCTTGCCATGTATACCTTGGAGAGAGAGAACTTCACTTGGAGACCTTATCTTGTGCATTAAATTAAATTGCTTGTGTAACTGGTATACTTTACCAATGTTGACTTCCATCACCTACTCTATATAGAGGGAAGAGAGTTCATTTTTATTCATTGTACTCATTATTTCATTCATGTAGATTTCTTATTTCTTGTGTGATGAAATAGAGGAATCCATAGAGTTTGTGACGTAAAACCTAGAGAAGAAACGAAGTTGAATGTTATTTCTAGGGATGATCTTGAGTCTAAGGGCTAGCCCCACCTGATATGACCTCTGCTCGTGACCTGGAGACCTAAAAACTGGCGGTTTTATATAATATTGCGGTTTTTTTAATGTGATCACATGTTTCGGTGGCGGAAGTTACGTTAAAATTTTAATGCCACAGTTGTTTTAACACAAAATGCGGCGGTTTATGCGGATGGCATGTGACCAGCACTATCCGACATTAATTTCCAACTAAACCGCTCGCCTGTTTAGCACCAGTTCCACCATTTCAGGCGGCACTTGCCAAATTTGGAGCGGCTAACTGCAGTCTTCTACATTTGGTGGAGTTTGTTAAGGAGATATTGGGCAAATATTGTTTTGGTCATAAATTTTGATAGGGAGAATCTTTTGGAGCAATTTTTTTTTTTTTATTTTGGGTATTTTGAGAATTCCAAGGCCAATGGTGTAGGTTTCATAGGCAACAAAGTTCATCTTCAGGTACTTTTTTGGCAGAGAAGGTTGAAGAGCCATCAGGGCCTAGGGAGTGTTGGAGTTGTATTGGGCTATGGTTAACCATTGGAGGTGAAACAAAAGCCTATATTTACTATTTTCTGTGTTTTGAACTCATTTCCACAACTTATTTTTCCTTTTTAGGCTTTATTATAACTGTATAACCAATTTGAGCATCTAATAAGAGAAAGGACATGCCCATTTGGGGGCCTTGGACCTGGCAGATGTAGCCTAGGAGGGGTGAACTGCCTCATCAGCTACTGTGTTATATTATGTGATTTTATCTTGCTGTGTTTTTTAGATTTGATATGTTAAACAGTAAAAATAAATAACACTCCTTCACACATAAGACTCATAAATTTAACAAAAACATTTTGTTTCACTTGCAATACTATCTAAACACTTTGCACATATAATTTTATGGAAATGAATACCTTGAACAGAAAACAAGTAGTTTCATTTTCAGATCATGAGTGTTAACTTATTTAAGTTCTAAAGACAGAGTCTGTAAAGGGCCAGGTAGCCTCTGGATCTCATCCTTTTATCAAAGGTGACATATCCAGTAAATGCCCCTACAGTCGATCTCTGGAATAAATTTAAGAAGTTTCACATTTAATTTAATGAATATGGATACCTTGCACACATTTTCAAGTACTTCCATTTTCAGATCAGTTGGTATCAGAGCTCGGGTCTAGAGCCATAGAAGCTAGAGTTTTTTACTTAGCATTTTTTTTGTGCAAAGATTAAGTCATTTGTTTGCAAGTTTTGATGCTGACTAGGTTAAAACTCAAGAGAGGTGAAGGAAACTTGGTTAGTGCACAAACTAATCCACAACCAAGAAAGGTTAGAGAACCACCTCCAAGAGCCCTAGAAGCAGCTACAAGCATTTCTTCAAGAGAAGGTGAAACTCCTGAAGAGATGGATCCCAAGGAAGAAGAAAGAGTATTTCGGAAAGCTTTCTTGGATATGACTGAAATGGTAAGGATCCTCTATCAAGAAAGAAATGATAGGATTGCTGAAGAAGGGTCTAAAAACCATAAAGAAGGAGAGGATTCCTCAGGAGGAAAGAAGGGTAATGATCAGTCAAAGAAAGGGAATGGAGGAAATGGTGATCCATAATCTCCATCGTCATCCTCTTCCTCGTCATCATCTTCCTCGACTTCGGTAAATCAGTCACATAAGTAAAAAACCACTGGTAAAAATATTTTTTTAAAGCTTGATGTCAAATTGAATTACCCATGTTTAACGGTGAAGTCAATGCAGAGAAACTAGACAATTGGATCAGACAATTGGAAGTTTATTTAAGGATTCAAAACCTTCATGATGACGACACCAAGATTCAGCTTGCCTCATTAAGGATGGAAGGAGCAGCTTTGGTATGGTGGGAAGCCAAGACCAAAGAGGAAATTCAAAAACATGGTAAGCTTACTTTATCATGGGTTGAATTTATGTCTGCAATTAAGAAGCAATTTTATCCTCTTGCTCATCTACAAAAGGCTATAATGAATTGGCAAAACTTTAGACAGCTTAAAGGGCAAAGTGTTCAAGAATACACTCAAGAGTTTAGGAGAAGAGCACTTTTGTTAGGAGTAGACTTACAAATTCAAGATACTTTGCTGAAATATATAGGTGGATTGTAGTTACCTTATAAATAATATCCTTATGTTTAATCCTACTAGTCTAGACGAAGTTTGTGTACAAGCTACACATTTAGAGGCTAGAGTAAAAAACACTTTTGATGCACTGAATGAGGGTAGTGATTTTAAAGGCAAAGGAAGAAAAAGGATTGCAAACTCTAGAAAGGAAAATGGGAAATTATTTTGCAAGAACTATTCAAAAACAAGCCACGATGAAGATCATTGTTGGAAGCTTCATCCTGAGCTGAAACCAGAGAAATATAAAAACAAAGACAAAACCAAAGAAAAGGGAAAAACTATTGCAACTATTGAACAGGACTTAGGGTCTGAATCAGGTGATGAGACTAAAAGTATAGCTATGGTATTAAAGAACCTAAAGGGGAAAGAGGTTGTACAAGAAACAAATCCCAGTTCTAGCACATTAAACTATCACAAAGAAACTCAAAATGAAAAGAGGAGGATAGAGCTATTTCATGTGAGGATAATCTCAAACCACACAAAGATAGACACACTTTTTGATAGTGGGTCTCAAGCTAATCTCATCTCAGAAGACTTGGTCAAACGGCTGAAACTGGAGACAATTCCACATCCAAAGCCTTATCCACTTGGGTGGATATGCAAGGATGCAAAATTACAAGTCTCAAGAAAGTGCATCTCGCGCTTCGCCATAACAGCTCAGTATGTTGATTGGGTTGAACTGGATGCAGTACCGCTTAACATTATAGGTGTTGTGTTGGGTAGTCCATATTTATATGACAGAAAGGAAATCTTCCATTTCCATGAGAATAATTATCACTTGTTCAAGGATGGAAAAGAGTACATTGTGAGAGCACATAAGAAGAAGCTAGGATCTTCTTTAGTCCATGTAGGGAAATTGAAAAGGCTAGTTAATGCAAGTCAAAATCTGACTTTTTTGATGGTTAAACAACAAGATTTTGTACATTTTCCTTTTCATGATATTGCTGATATAACGGATGGTATGTTTCAGTCTGATAACAGTTCTTCTTTGAAAGAAGATGACAATATGTTGCACAAGGTACCTTTGGTGTCGATCGGTGCAGAGAACAAAGTGTTGGTGCAAAGCAGTGCAAGATTCCATGAGATGGAAAGGCATGAAAGAAAAGAGGGCTCACATTTCAACATGGATCAATGTTGGTTTCAGAATGGCAGATTGGTATGGCGAGAAAACTTGGTTGGGATTTGGCACAAGTACATGGTTCATTCAACAAAAAATTTCCATGTGAACAGCTGGCAAGGTGAATCTTATTTTCAGTCTTCTTTGAAGTTTGACCATTGTAGAAACAGTATGCTTTCTGCAATTTATAGTTTTTTTTTTCTGCAAATTTCAAGAATTTGCGTCATGACTCAGTCAATGTTAGCAGCGGTCGGTCAGTGAATTCAAGGAACAATTTATCTTTTTATGAGAAGCTCAATTTGATGAAGTTAGGAAGATTTCAGTGGTTCAAAGTTGGAAGAGTGGAGAATCTGTCTCCTCATCTTCATTTTTTGTAATCATAGAGCTTTTGTGGGTCCAAAAGCTGCCCATTTGGGAGGTGTGATCAGGTGATCATGTCTTAAGTTGTAAAAATGCTCAAAATTGGAATTGCACAAAATTGGTTAGAACCTAAACGATCGGATAGGCCTCATCAATATGATCCTGTAGTCATGAACAGCACTCAAATTCGACACTATATGTGAAAGTTATTCAAGTTTGAAAATTCACAATTTCAGGCAAAAGTCCAGTTTGACCAGGTTTGACTTCCAAATTTTGAAAATTAACCAAGGAATATTCCTAGAATATTCCTCAAAATATTCCCTAGAATATTCCTCGAAATATTCCACCTAGTCCAATCCAATTTTGACACTTGGAAGATGCTAATTTGTTAGTGGTTTGACTTTTTGGATTTTTGACCAATTATGAGCTACCATGTGGTAGGCTCGGAGGGTGCCACATGGCCCCCTGGTTGGTGAAATGGTGGCGTATTAAAAATTTTCGGCAGTCCATGGGTTTGAACCCGCAACCTCGTCTCCGCAAGCGCCATGACTTACCGTTGGGCCACGCAATTGGTTCTTAACAACGTTGGGTTTGATGTTATATTTAACATTTGATTAAAGTTTGGGCAGAGGATTTAAGGGCTAGCCCCACCCGATATGACCTCTGCTCGCGACCTGGGGGCCTACAAACCGGCGGTTTTATATAATATTGCAGTTTTTTTAATGTGAACACATGTTTCGGTGGCGGAAGTTACATTAAAAGTTTAATGCCATGGTTGTTTTAACAAAAAATGTGGCGATCTATGCGGATGGCATGTGACCAGCACTGTCCAACATTAATTGCCAACTAAACTCACTGCCTGTTTAGCGCCAGTACCACCATTTTAGGCGGCACTTGCCAAATTTGGAGCGGCTAGCTACAGTCTTCCACATTTGGTGGAGTTTGTTAAGGAGATATTGGGAAAATATTGTTTTGGTCGTAACTTTTGATAGGGAGAACCTTTTGGAGCGAATTGTTTTTTTTATTTTGGGTATTTGGAGCATTCTAGAGCCAATGGTGCAGGTTTCAGAGGCAACCAAGTTCATCTTTAGGTACTTTTTCAGCAGAGAAGCTTGAAGAGCCATTAGGGCCTAGGGAGTGTTGGAGTTGTATTGGGCTATGGTTAACCATTAGAGTTGAAACAAAAGCCTATATTTACTGTTTTCTGTGTTTTGAACTCATTTCCATAGCTTATTTTTCTTTTTTAGGCTTTCTTATCACTGTATAACCAATTTGAGCATCTAATAAGAGCAAGGACATGCCCATTTGGGGGCATTGGACTCGGCAGATGTAGCCCAGGAGGGGTGAACTGCCTCATTAGTTGTTGTGTTATATTATGTTATTTTAGCTTGCTGTGTTTTTCATATTTGATATGTTAAACAGTAAAAAGAAATAACACTCCTTCACACATAAGACTCAAAAATTTACCAAAAACATTTTGTTTCACTTGCAAGACTATCTAAACACTTTGCACATATAATTTTATGGAAATGAATACCTTGAACAGCAAACAAGTAGTTTCATTTTCAGATCATGAGTGTTAACTTCTTCAAGTTCTAAAGACAGAGTCTGTAAAGGGCCAGGTAGCCTCTGGATCTCATCCTTTTATCAAAGGTGACATATCCAGTAAATGCCCCTACAGTCGATCTCTGGAATAGATTTAAGAAGTTCACATTTAATTTAATGAAGATGGATACCTTGCACACATTTTCAAGTACTTCCATTTTCAGATCATTCCTTGGCTTAGAGGTGTGGTAGGGAGATGGAGAGATATTTGTTGGACATGGGAAGTACACCTCTGAAATCCTTCAGATATTCCATATGCAGGATTGCAAGCCCATGGATACTCCTCTAAGTAATAACTAGAGGAAAGACGATGCTTCTACATGGGAGGTAGTATATGGAACTATCTACAAATAGCTGGTGGGGTCCTTAATGTACTTGGTGAACATAAGGCCGACATTTTTTTTGCAGTGAACTAACTTAGTCATTTCATGGTGGAGCCTACCAAGCTTCACTGGAAAGCAGCAAAACATGTTCTAAGATACCTCATAGGCACAACGGACCTTGGTTTATGGTACAAACAAAATTATGGAGTGAAGCTTCAAGGTTTCATAGATGAAGATTGGGTAGGGAGTACCTCATATAGGAAGAGCACATCAGGATCAGTCTTTAGTGTAAACTGAGTAGTTTAACTATTGTAAACTCAACTAAATCTTAGTTAACCAGTAATTTTACTAAAAATATCCCTATTCATGCACACAATCGAATTTTCTAGTGAATTGGAGGGAAAAGGCACAATTGTAATCATTATTGTATACTAGTGATTGTATAATGTTTGCATTGAACAAGTGCATTATTTCTCTTGGGATTTGCACAAGGAAATAGGATCCTCCCTATTTTCTTAGGATTAGGAATTTTGTAAGGAAATAAATGGAAGAAGGAGGCTTATTTTTCCTAAGTATGGAGCAGTTCTTTAGGAGGAGGAGGTCAATATTTCAATGTAGAGGGAGCTTCAAGGATTGAAGTTGTCATTGAAATACAACATTTTTCTCATCTGATATAATAAAAACATAGGAGGGGTTTTTCCTAATTGGATTCCCTAGTAAAAATTTTGTTCATTTTGATTGAATGATTGCATGTGTTTCTATTGTCAGTTTTCCTTCCACATAATCTAGTAGAAGAAATTTATGTCTATTGATTCCAGTTTGATTTCATTAGCAACTACAAATTTTGAGTTATGTCTTCAATAAAAGTCTAAGCTAGGTTTTGGATATTTTTCTTTCATCTTAGGAAAAAAATAATGTTTTAAATGACATTCATTAGTTTTGTGTGACAATATTTTGTGGAACACACATGAATCTCTAGTTTCCTTCTTACACTTATTGTTACATTTCTTTTCATATGGATTGGAATGGTTGTCTTGAGGTTGGATATCCTTGCTATCCTTTTTTATATGCATTAAGGTCACCATTACCCTAATTTTTTTGTAGTGAATTTGTAGATATGAATTCCTGCTTATTCCGATGCTTAAAATTTCTCTCAATTTTGACAACATATCGATAAGTGGCTCCTAATAAGGAGATGCCAAAGAAATTCATTTATCCCTCTAAACTACCTCAAAAATATGTTTCGCTTGGAGTCTCTTACACCCAGTTTTAAGTGCCAAGGAAAAATTTAATGATGGAAATGTGTCTTTAAGTGTAGAAACTTTTGACAAAACTTGATAGTCAAAATATGCAAACCATAAAAAAATTGGCAATATTTTTATAAAAAAAATCAGATCTCTATTGATTTTATTTATAACTCTATACAATTTTGGTGAATTTTATATTTTATCCTATAAAATTTGGGTGAACCATTTCTAGAAAAAAAAATAGTGAATGTTTTTTTTTCTTGAAAAAGCATGGAAATTTAGCCTGCCTATCAAATTTAGCCCCTCATTTTTTTTGTAATGAGTGCAATGTATGGAAAATATCAATGTAATTTGAAACCGTATAGTCTCTCTCTCAACTTAGAGTTTTCCATCTCATGTATTGATTGTCATAGTTTTGAACATGGTAGAATTCCTCCTTGAGGGAATTAATAAAATCTACCCAAGTGGGTTCTACCCTAAATATTGTAGACTCACCTATGTCATGTATCTCCTAGTAATCGTACCATCAATATTTAACATAGGAAACGGCCTTAAGGAGAAAAAATATGATATATTTGTTGTTCAAACTTTTTTGGATGGAGTAATAACCCTCTAATAGATTTAACCATTTCTCCAAATAATCTACATATATCTTTCCTTTAAATAAAGCAATGTAAAAATTAACTTGGACCTTGAAGGGTGTTGTATCTATAAATGGTTTCTTGTTTAAGGTGTCTCAACAACCATTCATAGTCATTGAAGGATATGGGTGAAATTATATCATGTGAGGTCTTCCATAAGTGACAACTTGATAGGATATCCTGATTCATCATCTCTCATTCCATTTTCCATGAGATGTCACTTAGGTAGGTGGAAATTGTCTTCCCCAAAGGAAATTAGTTCAATACCCAATTTTATATACCCTAACCTTGTGAAGGACATGAAAAAAGAATCAACAAAGAACAAATTACTATGATACTATTTATTTGGATTGCATAGAGAACATAATGAAAAATAGGAATCATTGAAAGGAAAATACCTTCTAGCGAAAGTTATAACAGAGGTTTTTAGTGTTATAAAATTGGCCAAAACAGTAAAAAAAACATCCGCTAAAACATTTGTTTGGATAGGGGAGGTGTTAATCGAGGTTTTAATGAAACTTCATTGCAACAGAAAAAATATGGGCGGTCAGAGGTTCTAGCAGATGTTTTTTTACCAATGCGGTAAATGGAACAAGTAGCACAGGTGCACCACATACAAAAAATCACCAAGCGACATACATAACTAAAAGAACCGAGGCATTGAATGCAAAGAACACTGGTGTGTAACATATAGCGTGCTGGAGCTAGGAGGTAAAAATCCCCATGGCTTTCTTCTAATAAATAACACTAAGGCATGCATAAAATAATTTTTGTGTTGGTGTTTTTTTTTTAACTTGTAGTGTTGATGTGTATCATTAGTAAAAAGGCCCCGATACGTTATTTTTACAAAAGGACTGATGTTGGTAGTTTTCATAAAGCACCTGGCTGGAAATTATTTTTTTTAGGACCAAGGAGCTAGTTATATGAAAGCACTGGTGCGTTAAGAATTACAATACATTGGAAAGTTAATCTCAAACATGTCTGATGCTTCAAGTTTTTAACATAACGGTGCTCTTGTTTTCTTAAAAGGCATTGGGCATGCAAAAAAATGTCGTCAAGGTGCTTTTATATAAAAAAAGCACACTAGTGCATTTTTATTTTATAGACGCACCAACTTTTTGGATGATATTTTCTCTTTTTTGGAAAGATTGACCCGTGATAGTGCAATTATTGTAATTTTTTAAATATGTTATTCATCGAAAAATCGACATATATCTTATAAAAATATTTGTATAAATTAAAATTTGATTAGTTAATTTGTATATGATGTTTGGATTAATTTGTTGTATTGTCAGATTTAACATCTCTTCATTATAATATTTAATCATTCCTATATTTAATCAGTGGTGTAACATTTCACAACGAAATTAGATAACACAATAAATTAAATTAAAATGTATTTTATTATGTATCAATAAGAGGCTCTTTGTCATAAAAAAATACATTGTTATTGGTAACCCCTTGCCTTTTAATTGTGACACTATGCCTATTACATTAAACAAAATGTTTGATTTTCACAAAGAATTATTTCAAAAAATACAACAGGTTCCATTGATATCCAAATCGATCATCATTCTTTGCTGGAAATGTTGTCACTGCTCGAGCTACTTCCATGAATTGGGTTATTTTCAGGAATGTTTTGTTGATTGAATCAATTTTTTAGTCGTCTTGGTCTTGCAGTTCCATCTGCAAACATTAAAATAAAGTGTAATGAGTGTATCTACATTGATGAGAATAATGAAAATTGAAATAAATAATACAAACCAATTTAAATCGAATAGAAATGTACAATAGCAAGAAGTGTCTCATAAAATGTGGACATGGTTTAAAAACCAAGTCTCATGCCTTGTTGCAACAAGTATTCTACTGGCGTAGTTCCGTACTTTTCTTCCTACATGTTTTAATCCTCATAATAAATCATAGATTTAATATAAGTAATTTTTTCTTCAATTAATTATAAAATCAGAGAAGTAAAACAACATAGATACTTACAAATTCCATAATAAATTTTGATATGCCAACATATCACAACCCTTTTTTAACCCAATGTGAATCAATTCTTTCTGTTAGCACTCCACCGGATCTTCGAGGCTGAGAAGAGACCAGCAAAGGTAACCAAATACCAAGATCTCGCCAAGTAGTTGTCCCTACTAGGCAGGAGAGGGATCTCTCCAAGGGATCACAACTAAGAGGGCTGGATAAATTAGGTTTTAGGCTAGGTATAGTAGCACATGGGTTTTGATTGGTTGATTTTGGTGTTGGAAGAGTGGATTAGGTCAAACAGGTAACTAGGTCAGGGAAAATAAGATCAGAATTGCAGGCATTTGATGGGGCGAGGTAGGTAGGTACTATAACACTTTAGGGTTCTTAGGTGAGATGGATCAGAATGGTGAGGTGCTAAAAAGAGCATGAAAGTACATGAATTCTTTTTAAACTGAACAAATGAAACAAATTATGATGATTCTCCAAAAACAAAGCATAAAAGATGTATTCTCCTTATCAAACTTGAGAATCAAATATATCATAGAAGTGGAATGGACATGGAAAGTATAAAAAATTCATACATATGCAACAGAAGAAGAAACTATGTCAAAATATAGTACCACAAGAATCCCACCAAAATAGTTGCAACTCATTCAATATATTCCTAACAAAATGTAAATACACTAGTGTCTCTGATCAATACAAAAAATCCAACCTCTGAAATGAGTAAAGAAGTGAAAGATATAGACATGAAACAAATTATCCCAACCTTAGGGGTCGAATCCATGATTTGTGGAGCTGATCCACAAAAGGCTGAACCAAAAACCTATAATGTAGGGAGGTAAAACTGACTCATCCCTAACTTTAGTGAAACTGATTCATTCATCCTCAAAAATAATTTTACCTAATGTAATTACCCTTAGGTAACTCAAAAATATCTTAATTACATTTAAATCCATAATTTACATCAGTAAAATTTACATTTTCCATGGTCAAACTCATAAAGCTAGGAAAAAATCAGAAAAACCAGAAAATTGTCAGAAGTGCAGCGCTAGTGTCACGAGCGTGGTGCCAACTTCAGGACACCTTTTGAGGATGTTTCTAATGTCCAAATTGATCTCAGGATAGCTCATTGGAACTCCCTTCCTCTCTAGTTTACATACATGTACTTTTTTTCCTCAAATGATAAGTTTTAGCCCTCCAAAATTTAACTCTCCCAAGACTGGTCAAGAGCGCAACGCCTGCATGAAAATGAGGGAAAAATGTCATTTTTGAATGAATGATGACATAAAACAACAACAAATAAATGATTAAAACACAACATAAAACATAGAGAAGAAGAAGCAAACAGTTGATTACGGAGTTCGTCCGAGCCCGCTTTCAAGTGGGCATCCACTTTATTAGGATTGAATCGAGGAAGTATTTACACAGAAAAAACACTAGACTGGATATGCTCATAGGCACTTCTGGATACTGTATATAGAAATTAACCTCTATTTCCTTTCCGACGCCTATCTCTACACTCAATTCTGACTCCCGATGGTCGAGCAATGCTGAAAACAAAAATGCCTATGTCCTGCTGAAACTGAAGTTCAAAACATCCATGTCCATTTTGAATGAATATGTCATGGTTTTATAATGTTGCATTTGAACCATTGAAAGCCAAATTTAGCTTTTTGCTGAGCAAAATTGGTGATAAAGTTCTTGAATCCCTTATGAAACTGACACCTAGGATAAAGGTGATAAGGTGCTTAATTTCCTTAGCACAAAATTAATTCATAACACCCAAAAATAACCATATGATAAAAAAATTAGTGCGACGGTTACCCTATCCGGGCGGAGGAAATCCCTCGGCATGTGATCAGCACTGACATCAGCGGTTAAGCCTGACAGTCACGGTTTACACCTGGCGGTTCCAGCTTAACCCTGGTGGTTCTGACGCGACCTGTCACAAGGAAATCTCTGTCGGCGGGTTTAACACACGGCTTTACAACTGTCAACCACTAACATTCTCCGCACGGCTAAATCCGTTCACATAAATTTACAAACTCCAACATGGTTTAGGACTTGGTCCGGTTAGGACTATAGTTTTATTATATTATAAAGTCCGAAAAGGGTTTTGTGACATATTTTGTTTTGGTTTTTTTTTTTTAACATAAGCCTTACACCTTAGGCCTTAGGTTTAGCATGAGGCTTTTGCGCTAGGGATTTTTCCCTTAGGTTTTAGGACTACATTTTACATAGGATTTAAATGCATAGGTTCAGAGATAATGCTAGGATTAGACCTTAGTTTTTGGATTAGGTCTTAGCACTAGGTTCACAAATTTTACCACCGTTACATCCCAAATTCGAAACACATGACGACAATAATATTGAAGGACCTTTTCACTGGTGAATTGACGATACTGAAGACTAAACTAGACATCGGACTTCTGGAGTTGACTGGACTTCTCTGCATCTGCACTGAACAAGATCCTCCTGGATCAATCCTCTCCACTTGAAAGATTTTGGACCAGAAAAGTTTGATTTTAAGCAGATAATAAGTGAGGATACAACTCCTTCACTTTTCCTATCTCAATCCATTTTTCCTTACTTGGATTCAGACCCTTGAGTCCCACTCGAAGATATTCCACATCTCCTTGCCTGGAAATATGAACTCTTCTGTCCAAGATGGTATCTTCCTGCAATTCTGTCATGTACTCAGGTGATAAGTCGTCAATAGAAGGAATTTGTGTATCATCCTCGGGATCAAAAATCATTGGAGGTTAATACAACTTTAGTTTTTCCACATTAACAAATGAGTAAATATGCATGTAAGGCGGTAAATATAATCGGATTGTATTACTGCCAATCTTCTCAACAATATTGAAAGCATCATACCTGATAGATTTCATTTTCTTACCTTCTCCTTTCATCTTGACTTTGTTGATATACAACCATACCTAATCGCCGACCTGAATATGATGATAGACTTGATGCTTATCATGGCGCAATTTGTACTTGGCTTGACTTAATGCTTATCGTGGCGCAGAAGAATGTAAGGCTTGATTGTAAGCTTGATGCATATAAGATAAAGATTCATCCCACAACTTAGGATGTTTACTGCAGTTACCTCGAAGAATATGTATCCTGGTCCTGTTCACCATTTCTGTCTGTCCTCCAACAAAATACATGCTGCCCCATGGTTGCAAAAGAACTAGAAGTGGCATGTACAAACCAATCTTTCGATTGCTTGACTTACTTGTCGAACACATTACACATCCCTTAATGTACTTCACATTTGTTTCATACATATGAGGCTAGTAACAATACTTTTGAGCTTGTGCCATAGTCTTGCTTACGCCAAAATGTCCTGCAATCCGAGAAGGATGAACTTCTTGAATAACCTGCGCTCTTTCTGTCTGCGGTATGCACAACTTACCCAGATGATATAACAATCTGTCGTGAATATGATAATTGACTTCTTCTATCTGAGTATCATGAGTTAGTGATTCATAAATATCTTCGAAATCATTATCAGTACTATATTGTTCTACATATCTTTCATGTTTCAATGATCTATTATGTAGTACTACTGAAGCATTCAAAGACATTCTAGATAGCATATCAACTACTTTACTTGTTACACCTTCCTTGTCCTTAATTACTAAGTGAATTTGCTGAAGAAATCCCATCCAACTGTAGAAGCAAGATTGTTGCATCTTAGTATGAGACTGAAGGTATTGAAGCTGTTGATGATCTGTGTGAATCACTGTTTCCATTGCATAACCATTAGCATCTGTTTTAACTTCAAATGGTTGTTGATGATCTAATAATGTTGTGAAATTTTTCTGCTTAAATGAATCAAAAACTTTAAAATTGACACACTTTCCCCATGTCCCGTTTTGCTTAGGAACCAAAATTATGGGTGAACCACATGGAGATGAACTGGGTCGCATGAATTATTTTCCAACCATCCCTGGAAGTTTTTTCTTTAATTCTTTGTGCTCTATAACTAACTTGTGATACATTCCCAAATTAGGAAGAGGGGCATCAGATATCAACTGCATCTCATGTTGTATTTCCTTTTTTTGAAGTAGATGTTTTGGTTCTTTAACTAGATCATGAAATGAATCTACCTTTTTAACCAAATTACCTTCATACTGAAATTCACAACCTGAACAAGCATCATTAAGATCCTTATGTTGCTCTTTTACCGACATGAGTATGTATCTCTTACTTGAACTTATTAAGCGCTTCATCTTATTAGCATTAATTAAATTCAAGTGATTTTTTATTTTATGTGCCCGAAAGATGTATTTAATCCCATTTTTCTTGAGATGATACATATGCTCTTTCCTATAAAATATTGCATCACGGTCATAGAGATAAGGGCTTCCTAAGACAATTCCACATACATCTAATGGTATCACATCTAGCTCCACTTCATCGATATAGTTAGCTGTGATTGAAAATTTTAACTGACACTATTTGGTAACATGAATTTGAGTTTGTTCCTTTAACCAGCCTAAAGGATATGGTTTTGGATTTTTATGTTTTTTCAAACCCAATTTGTTAACCAATGATTCAAAAATAAAATTTTCATGTGATCTTTTATCGAAAAATGTATCTATCTTTGTATGTTTTGAAGTTACCCTTATATGAAATAACTCGATTCTTTTATCTTCTTTCAGTTGTTTGATGTTTGAAGAAGAAAAAATACTAGCTTCAGAAGTTTTACCTGTTTTAACCATAGCAGTGATTTTGCCTTCATCACCTGAATCAGATCTCAAGTCCAAGCCTTGTTGGATTGTTGTTTCGGCCTTCTTTTCACCCTTCTTCATTTAGAACTTCTTTGGCTTGAGTTCCGGATGAAGTTTCCAACACCTAGCTTCATCATGGCTGATCCTTTAGCAATGTGTATAGGTATGTCTTTCATATTCCTTCTGAGTTGTGGCAATCTTCTTTCCCTTTGACTTGCCCTTCTTTTTTCTATCTTCAGTTTCCATCTGCTTGGATTTATTTGGTGTAAACTTGAAAGTTCTACCACCTTATTCGACATGAATATCTTGAAAAAAAACTTCATCAAAATCATTAGGATTGAAAATTAATAATGTATACTGCAAATATGAATGCAAACTGCTAATATACTTCAACAAATTTTCTTTTGTGTCCAAAGGAATACCAAGTGCTAACGCTTTCTTTCTGAATTCCTGTGTGAACTCTTGAACGTTTTTTCCCTTACCTTGTCGCAAGCGTTGCCAATCAATTACAGCTTGTTTTGTGTGACCCAATGGATAGAATTGTTTCTTTAGAGATCTTATAAACTTAGTCCATGAGGTGATAACTTTTCCTTTACGCTTTAAATATATCTGTGTCTTACTTTCCCACTAGATCAAAGCAGTACCCCCCATTCTAAGAGTAGCTAATTGGATATTTATCTTATCATAAGTAATATTTTAAATATGAAAATAGACTTGTAACTGTTTTACCCAATTATCTAGTTTCTTAGGGTTTATTTCACCATCATACATAGGTAATTTGAACTTAAAATCAAGTTTCAAAAGTGGACTCTTAGGTTTCTTTTCTTTTTCTGATTCAGAACTAGAAGTAGAAGAGGAAGAAGAAGATGATGGAGATGATGGAGGAGAAGGAGATTTATCTGTCTTGCCTTTACCCTTGTCATTTTTTGATGCCTTCGACGATGAGGCTGCATCTCTAGTCTTCTTATCTTCATATAATTCTACTAACATTTGCTGCATGTTTAAAAACATCTGCTGGATTTGATTCTCATCCATGGGTTTCGATTCAGTAGCTTCAGGAGTCTCAACGTTCTCAGTCCCTGTCATCGTTGATTGATGAACAACTTTCCACTTTCCGATACCTGGATCAAATTCCTCAAGATTTCCTTTTCCACATTGCAATCCCAACCTAGTTAACATCCACTGACAAACAAAGTACAAAGCACAACCTCCTCTGATACCAAAAATGATCTGAATGTGATTGATTAAGTGTTGAGGTAGTTTGATTATTTTGTCATTTAATATTGATTGTTAACTGAAGAGAAATTTAAAGTTAATGACGACATAAACCAAAAACAAATAAATGATTAATACACAGCATAAAACATAGAGAAGAAGAAGAAAACAATTGATTACAGAGTTTTTCCCTGGTGGACTACATCTCTGGGTCCGCTTTCAAGTGGGCGTCCGCTTTATTAAGATTGAATCGAGGAAGTATTTACACAGAAAAAAAACCAGACTGAATGTGCTTGCAGGCACTTCTGGATACTGTAAACAGAAATTACTCTCTCTTGCCTTTCCGACGCCTATCTCTGCGCTCAATTCCGACTCCCAACGGTCGAGCAATGTTGAAAACAAAACTGCCTCTATCCTGCTGAAACTGAAGTTCAAAACATCCATGTCCATTTTGAATGAATATGTCATGGTTTTATAATGTTGCATTCGAACCATTGAAAGCCAAATTTAGCTTTTTGTTGAGAAAAATTGGTGATAAAATTCTCAAATCCCTTATGAAATTGACACCTAGGATAAAGGTGATAAGGTGCTTAATTTCCTTAGCGCAAAATTAATTCATAAAACCCAAAAATAACCATATGATAAAAAATTTAGCCTGATGGTTAGCCTAACCGAACGGAGGAAATCCCTCAGCATGTGATCAGCACCGACATCGGCGGTTAAGCCTAGCGGTCACGGTTTACACCTGGCAGTTCCGGCTTAACCCCGACGGTTCCGACACGACCTGTCACATGAAAATCTCCGTCGGCAGGTTTAAGACACGGATTTAAAACTATCAACCACTAACATTCTCCGCACGGTCAGACACATTCACATAAATTTACAAACTCCGACATGGTTTAAGACTTGGTGTGGTTAGGAGTGTAGTTTTCTTATATTATAAAGTCCGAAAAGGGTTTTGTCACATATTTTGTTTTGGTTTTTTTTTTTAAATAAGCCTTACACCTTAGGCCTTAGGTATAGCATGAGTCTTTTATGCTAGGTATTTTTCACTTAGGGTTTAGGACTAGATTTTACATAGGATTTAAATGCATAGGTTTAGAGATAGTGCAAGGATTAGACCTTAGTTTTTGGATTAGGTCTTAGCACTAGGTTTACAACTTTTACCACCTTTACATCCAAAATTGGAAACACATGAGGACCATAATACTGAAGGACCTTTTCACTTGTGAGTTGACGATACTGAAGAATGAAATGGACATAGGACTTCTGGAGTTGATTGGACTTCTCTGCATCTGCACTGAACACGATCCTCCTGGATCACAGATTGTCCATTTTTTCTTTGAAAAGTGTCAAAAGTGTATATTTTCTGCTTTCTAAATCCAATGGTGGTGGTATTTTTTCCTTTGGATGCCCCTAGAAGAAGCAAAATTCCAGTGTCAGGAGCGCAATGCCAGAATGATAGGAGCACAACGCCACCTTCAAACCTACTTTTGGATTACTTCCCAAAGTCCAAATTCGGCGCATGATAGCTTGTTGGAAATACATAATGAACCTATAAATAAATGAAAATAATCAATTATATCCCCTAAAAATTAAATTCTCCCAAGATTAATCAAAAAGTGCAAAATGGGGGTGAAAAAAGCTCAACACGTTCTTGCAGGCCACTTTTGGAGGCCTTCCTAAACTCAAAATTGAGCTCAGGATAGCTCCTTGGAAATATATCTCTATCTAGGTATCATTTGATTCATCAATAAATTCATTTGGACACTCCATCTAGGATACAATTAGAGTTTCCCAAGGTCGCTCCAGAAATGTAGGGAAAACAGGGGATTTAGGATTATCTTGTAGAGGGAGGGGAATGAAGAGGTTAGGGGCTGTCTAAATTCTTGCGGAAATTTTTCAAGATAGGGATAGATGTTAGAGAGTGTAGGGAGGTGGAATTTCTAGAAATGAGAAATGGGATGGGGTTCAAAAATGGAAAAACACAACCCTAACCTAGGAAGGTGTCAAAAGTGTAGCAATAGGCTAGGGTTTGTAGAAAAGTGAGGGAAATGAGATAAATGGGCATGGGAAAAGGTTATGGGAGGTACATAGAGTGTATTTGAGGGTTTAAAGAGGCTTAGGCAGGTGTAAAATGATAAAAAGGTTTAGGGAAGCTACCTAGGAAATTTGTATCCTAGGAGCTAGGGTTTTGGGGAATGTGTCTTAGGAATGGGGATTTAGTGATATAGGGATAGGGATAAAGTTTAATGAGTTGTGGTAAGGGTAATTTTGTGTTTAGGGGAACAATTTTAGGATGTGGGAGTGAAACTAGGGTTTCTAGCTTGAAAACTAAAACTTGAAACAAGGAGAATGAACACCATGAAACTTGCAATGATGAAATGTATGGAGGGATTTTATGAGGTTAAATTACATGTTTACAACTGAAGAAACCCTGAATTGATGATTAGAAACAATTGAAAGAGGTTTTGAGTGTTTTGAACGAAGTTTGGCAGGAGCACAATGCCTTTTCCAAGAGCGTAGTGCCAGTTTGCTAAGAGCACAACGCCTTGCCAGGAGTGCAACGCCACCCAAAAACTCTGTTTTTCTTCTTAGAAATTTGATTTTCGAGCTAAGGGAGTGAGAGATCAATGGCTTAGAGATAAAATGAGTGCTTATTTGATATTTTTATGGGATTTATACTTTATGTATTGGATGAATTAGCTCTTGGGACCCACTTTTCCTTCTCACGTTCACTTTAAGCATTTGAACCTTTACCTTTCACTTTCACTTTGATATTTTGAATTTGAAAATTTGATGGATTTGATAACACTAGGATCTTGGAAACTTTGATCTTATTGGCATATGGAATTCTGAGTTGGTGGCTATTTGGAACCATGAACTTATTTCATATTTGAGAGAACATAAATTTACATAATGGAATACAAATTAAATTACTTTTCAACTTTACATAGTAAAGTGCATTTATTTGTCACCCTCTTACTTGTTGGTCTGTTATGCATGCAGATGGTAGTTCGATGGACCTTAAAAAACCCTAATACCTAATGGAAACCCTAGCTGAATGAAATTCATGGTGAAATGACTGAAAGGTGATAAATGATGGACACTCAGCATAATGATGAAATAAGCCAGCAAGCGATAAATTTTTTTAAAAAGAGTGAAACTTGGTTTAAATCTGCACCAAGTGACGAAATTATTGCATGGCTTGGTGGAATGAAAAAAATTTCAGAATGGGACCCTACTATGATATGAAAAGAGATTTTTTGTTCACCGGTGGAAGGATAAAAATACTAACACTAACATTGGCTCCAACAGGGGATGGTAGCTCCTTGGAGTTGCCAAGAACACCGTAGACCAAGTGCCTATCGAATGGGCATGGAGTCAAAATTTAAAAACCAAACTGAATACTGAAAACTTGACTCGATAAACTGGCTCAAAACTGGACTAACTTAAATAAAAACTTACAAAACCTATTGATGGCAGCATATCACTGAGACTTGAGGACTTCAAATCATGATGACAAACACCTTCCTACTGAATACATATGTAAAATCATGTGAAATGATCCTTCTAATGTAACAATCCAGTAGATGGTTACTTACTTGAATTTTTTTCTCACTTTCCTTAAGCAGGTAGAAAAAACAAAAACTAGGCCACTCCAAAGGTCCACTGAACATGTGCTTCTAGTCCATGAAAACAAGAAAATACATCTTCCCTGCTAACTTTAGCGAGCCAATAAAAGGATCCTCAAAAATCTAAAATGTTACCTTGTCTTGGTATCCAGAAAAAATACAAGTACTCCCTTCATTTTGATTTGAAAGGATACTTGGTTGTTGATCCATAGGAAGGCATAGGGAAGTATGACTTTTTGCTATCTAAGTGTTGGTTGAAAATTCCTGAAGCACGGGAAAATTTGACTCTATATCTTGCACGTTGTCTCTCTTAGGCTCATACTCCTCAAATTCATAGTCTAAATAATCCTTGAACATGAAACATTCTTCAAGATTGTTAAACATGACGGCCTTATCCTCTTCATTAAAGAAAATAGTCCCTGTTAGTTGATCCCCTTGTAGGAAATCATCATCACAAATGGGATTACTCACAACAACTTCCTGTATAGTTTCATCAATCTCGTTACTATCATCATTTAAAATCATATTTTAATTTTCAATAATGGAAGAAATTTCACTAACACATTCTTGACTATGTGAACACTACAAACCTGCATTAGCTTGGGTTGTAACATGAATTTTCAGGAGCTGGTCTATCTCCTCTTCAGATAGAGAATAAACTTGAGTTTTATATCAGTTAACATTGACTTGATGAATTTCATTTTAAAGATTAGGAATAGGCATTTCTCTTTCTTGGTCCCGGTATTTTTCATCCAAAGAGGTAGCTACTGATTCTTGTTAGGAGGAAAAATCATAAAGGGCTTCTATGATCTCATCATCTAGACACTCTTCATCCCCATACAAATTTTCAAGGAACTCAATGAAATTTTTAGAAATGTCACAACAACTATCAATCATCGACAAGGAATAATTAGAGCTTTGATAACGTTGAAAGAAAAATAAATGAAAATCCTTCAGAGAATATAAACTAGAAGATGGTAGACTCTCATATCATGATCTCGATTTTTCCTCCAAGGTATCCATAAACATCTTCATTAGACAATCTTCAACAAACTCAATCTTCAGTCTATGAATATCAAAAAGAAATTTGACAAAATGCAAACTAGCATCTTCACCATTCTGACCCTTAAAATTTGACAGTCTTGTTTTCCAATCTATACAAGGAATACGATTTGAAAAAACAGTAATATGAGCTCGATTCATAGGAGCATACCTTCGAGCAATCGAATTCATTTTGACAACATTGAGTTAACCAAGAATATCTTCAAACTACCAGTTCTTGAAAAGTGGAGTCGCCATGAAAACTATGAACCTTTGGATTCTTCGACACTGAAGTCGTCAGGTGAATGATTCGGCCTTCATATGCATCTGACCGTTGTCCACCATCAGCAACTATATATAAACTTTGATGATTACCGTCCTGGGGAAGATCTGTCACTTTCTTCCCTAGCATGGTCGCCAAGATGTTAGCAATCCACCGGATCTCCGAGACTGAGAAGAGACCAGCAAAGGTAACCATATACCAAGCTCTCACCAAGTAGTTAGCCCTACTAGGCAGGAGAGGGCTATCTCCAAGGGATCACAGCTAAGAGGACTAGATAAATTAGGTTTTAGGCTAGGTATAGTAGCACAGGGGTTTTGATTGGGTTATTTGGATTCTGGATGAGTGGATTAGGTCAAAGAGGTAACTAGGTCAATGAAAATAATATCATAATTGAAAGCATATGATGGGGCAAGGTAGGTAGGTACTCTAACACTTTATGTTTCTTAGGTGAGATGGATCATACTGGTGAGGATCTAAAAAGAGCATGATAGTACATGAATTCTTTTTAAACTGAAGAAATGAAACAAATTATGTCGATTCTCCCAAAATAGAGCATAAACTATATATTATGCTTGTAAAAATTGAGAATCAAACATATCATAGAAGTGGAATGAACATGGAAAGTAAAAAACATTCATACATATGCAACATAAGAAGAAACTATGTCAAAATATATTACCACAAGAATCCCACCAAAATAGCTGAAACTCATCCAATATATTCCTGCCAAAATATGAATACACTAGTGTCTCTGATCAATACAACAACATCCAACCTCTGAAATGAGTAAAGAAGTGAAATATATATAGATGAAACAACTTTTTCCAATCTCAGGGGTTGAATCCCTGAGTTCTGGATTTGATCCACAAAAGGCTGAACTGAAACCCTAAAGTGTAGGGAGGTAAAAATGTCTCATCCCTAACTATGGTGAAACTCATTCATTCATCCTCAAAAAGACTTTTACCTAATGTGTTTACCCTTAGGTAACTCAAAAATATATTAATTACATTTAAATCCATCATTTACATCATTAAAATTTACATTTTCCATGGTCAAACTTAGAAATCTAGGAAAAAATTAGAAAAACCAAAAAAATTTCACGAGCACAGCACTAGTATCAAGAGCACAACGGCAACTTCAAGCCAATTTTTGAGGGGGTTACTGATGTCCAAATTGAGCTTAGGATAGCTCATTGGAAATAATTTCCTATCTAGTTTCTATAAATTTAATTGGTTTCAACAAAAGATGATCTTTATCCCTCCAAAATTTAAATCTCCCAAGACTAGTCAAGAGCACAGTGCCTGCCTAAAAATGAGGGCATAAATGTCATTTTTGAGGTGTTTTGGGCATTTATCCATGCCATATTGTCCAAATTTTCTTTGAAAAGTGTCCAAAATACATATTTTCCACCTTCTGAATCCAATGGTGGTGGTCGTTTTTCCTTTGGAGGCCCCCAGAAGGAGCGCAATGCCAGTGTCAGGTTTGCAGCGCTAGTGCTAGGAGCGCAGTGCCACATTCAAACCTACTTTTGGATGACTTCCCGAATTCCAAATTGGACGCATGATAGCTCCTTCGAAACAATTTTGTGTACACTACACAATGAACCTATCAATCACTGAAAATGATCAAGAATAGCCCCTAAAAAATCAATTCCCCCAAGACTAGTCAAAAAGTGTTCAGAATGGTGGTGAAAAAAGTGCAACGTGTTCTTGTAGGCCACTTTTGGAGGCCTTCTAGAACTCCAAATTGGGGTCATGATAGCTCATTGGAAATATATCTCATTCTAGGTATCATTTGATTCATCAAGAAAGTAATTTGGACACTTAATATAAGAGAAAATTTTAGTTTCCCAAGGTCTCTCTAGAAATGTAGGGAAAACAGGGGATTTAGGACTGTCTTGTAAAGGGAGAGGAATGAAGAGGTTAGGGGCTGTCTAAATTCTTGGGGAATTTTTTGCGGATAGGGATAGATGTTAGAGAGTGTAGGGAGGTGGAAATTATTGAAATGAGAAATGGGAAGGGGTCCAAATGGGAAAAACACAACCCTAACCTAGGAAGGTGTCAAAAGTGTAGCAATAGGCTAGAGTTTGTAGAAAAGTGAGGGAAACGAGATAAATGGGCATGGGAAAATGTTAGGGGAGGTAGATGGAGTGTAGGTGAGGGTGTTAGGAGGCTTATGGAGGTGGAAAATCATAAAAAGATATAGGAAGGCTACCTAGGAAATTTGTAGCCTAGGAGCTAGGGTTTTGGGGAATTTGTCTCATGAATGGGGATTTAGTGATATAGGGATAGGGATAAGGTTTACTGAGATGTGGGAAGGGTAAATTTTGGTTTAGGGGAACAATTTTAGTATGTGGGAGTTAAACTAGGGTTTCTAGCTTGAAAACTCAAAACTTGAAACAAGGAGAATGAACAACATGAAATTTGAAATGATGAAATGTATGAAGGGCTTTGATGATGTTAACTTACTTGTTGAAAACTGAAGAAACCCTGAATTGATGATTAGAAACACTTGCAAGAGGTTTTTGAGTGTTTTGAATGAATTTGGGCAGGAGTGCAAGACCTTTGCTAGGATGGCAACACCACCCAAAAACTTTGTTTTTCTTCTTAGAAATTTGATTTTCGAGCTGAGGGAGTGAGAGCTCAATGGCTTAGAGAGAAAATGTGTGCTTATTTTATCTTTTGATGGGATTTATACTTGATGGATTGGATGAATTAGCTCTTGGGACCCACTTTTCCTTCTCACATTCACTTTAATCATTTGAACCTTTACCTTTCTCTTTGACTTTGATTTTCTGAATTTGATCATTTGATGGATTTGAGAACACTAGGATCTTGGAAAATTTGATCTTCTTGGAATATGGAATTTTGAGTTGGAAGCTATTTGGAACCATGAAATTATTACCTATTTGAGAAAACATAAATTACATAATGGAATAAAAATTAAATTACATGTCAACTTACATAGTAAAGTGAGTTTATTTGTCACCCTCTTACTTGCTGGTCTGTTATGCATGCAGATGGTAGTTTTTTGGACCTTAAAAAACCCTAAGACCTAATCGAAACCCTAGCTGAATGACCTTCATGGTGAAATGACTAAAAATGTGATAAAGACTCATGAATGAAGGACACTCGGCATAATTATGAAATAAGCTAGCAAGTGATGAAATATTTCAAAAAGAGTGAAACTTGATTTAAATCTGCAAGTGACCAAATTTTTGCATGACCTGGTGGAATGACAAAAATTTCAAAATGATATGAAAATATATTTTTTTGATCACTAGTGGAAGGATGCAAATATTGACACTAACATTGGCTCTAGCTGGGGATGGTAGCTCCTTGGAGGTGCCAAGAACATCGTAGAACAAGTGCCTATCCATTGGGCATGCAATCAAAAGTTAAAAACCAAACTGAATACTGAAAACTTGACTCGATAAACTGACTCAAAACTGGATTGACTGAAATAAAAACTTACAAAACCTATTGATCACAGCCTCTTGACCTTCCTTATTTCCCAATATTATTTATTATACAAAATTAAATATCCACACCCATCCCATAGGATTAGGTGTCAACATTCCCCCCTTTAATCCGAAGGGATGTTGGTGAGCCCAAGCATCGATCTGAACTTTTCAAACTTTTCTCTTCCAAGTGCTTTGGTGAAGATATTAGCAGTTTGCTCATTTGTGGAACAATGATGTAGATGGATGGTTTTGGCCTGAACATGATGTCGAATTAGATGGTACTTTGTATTGATGTGCTTTGTTCGATCATGGAGCTTTGGGTTCTTGGCCAACTTTATTGCAGAAGTGTTGTCGATCATGAGTGGAGTGGAATACATTTGTTTCATCTGCAAATCTTCCAGGATTTTCCGGAGCCACACAATTTCCTTTGTTGCTTCCGCTGCTGCCACATATTCTGCCTCGGTCGTGGAATCTGCTGGAACTGACTGTTTGCGTGATCTCCATGAGACAGCTCCTGATCCAAGACTCATGGTGTAACTTGTAGTAGACACCCCTGTTTCTTTGTCGCCATCAAAGTCTGAATCAGAGTATCTGATCAAGCTGAAGTCGCCTACCTGTGTATATTTGAGTCCAAAGTCTTGAGTCCCCTTCAAGTACCTTAACACTCTTTTCGCAGCAGACCAATGTCCTTCACAAGGTTTTTGCATGAACCTTGAGAGGATTCCAACAGTAAATGAAATGTCAGGTTTGGTGGTGGTCGGGTAGATAAGACTTCCTACAAGCTGTCTATACTTAGTTGCATCCTCAAATTCCTTCCCTTCAATAGATGTGAGCTTCAAGTTTTGTTCCATTGGAGTGCTTAAGGGTTTACAATCATCCATGCCAAATTTGTTCAAGAGATCTCCAATGTATTTCTTTTGAGAAAGAAATATGAATTTAGGATGTTGAATTACTTCAATACCCAAATAGTAATGAACATGACCCAAATCAGTCATTTCAAAACCTTTCTTCAACTCTTTCTTCATGGATGCAATATAGCTCTCATTGTTTTCTGTTATCAAAAGATCATCTACATATACCACAAGATATACAACTGTTTTTCCAACTTTCTTAACAAACAAAGTTGCATCATCAAGATCAAAATGTTTGAAGTCAAGTTTCAGAAGATGCTCGGTCAATTTCTCATACCAGGCTCGTGGTGCTTGCTTGAGACCATACAAGGATTTTACAAGTTTGCAAACTTTGTGTTCTTTACCCTTTATCACAAATCCTTCTGGCTGGGACATATAAACTTTCTCCTTTAGATATCCATTCAAGAAGGTTGTTTTTACATCCATCTGATGGACTTTCCATCCATTCTAAGCTGCTAAGGCAAAGAGAGTCCGGATGGTGGTCCATTTTGCTGTGGGAGCAAAATTTTCTTCATAATCGACTCCTTCTTTTTGTGCGAATCCTTTTGCCACAAGCCTGGCCTTGTGCTTGTCAAGTGAGCCGTCTGCTTTGTACTTGTTCTTGTAGACCCACTTATAGCCAATTGGTTTCGTTCCCAAAGGCGGATCAACCAGCTTCCAAGTGCCATTATTTATCAAGGCATCATACTCCTTCTGCATCGCTTCTTTCCATTCATCATGAGAAGCGGCTTCTTTGAAGGAATTTGGTTCATGATCTGTAGAAAAACTCAATTCACAGTTATAAGCAATATCCATATCAACAGGAGAATCAGAATTATCTACATCACCTTCGATTTGTTGAGTGGAACTTCTTGTTCCTATTTTTCCAACCTCGTCGGGATGAACATTCTCCAGTGCCATTGTCAACCATTTGGGAGGACCTTTCTGAGATGGCCCAGGCTGGTCATTTGACTGAGTTGGGATTGATTCAAGATTCAATCTCCCAATTCTGTCAATCGCATCATCCAATGTGTCATCCGTGGTTGTTTCTTCATGTGGGGGAGAGAGTGCTTCAGGACATGATTCCACAGTTTGATTCAATATCGGAATCCCCCCTTCAAGATGTGGAATCACATTATCAAATTCTTGGAAAGACTTTGCATGTGTGAATCTATCCAGGCGATCAAGTTGCCACTCAACAACCTTGTCACCCTTGGAAGATTCAAGAAATATGACATCTCTTGTTATTACAAATTTCTTATTTGCTTCATCATAGAGACGATATCCTTTGGAGGTATTGGAGTACCCCAAGAAGATACATTTGCGACTTCTAGCACCAATTTTGTTCCTTTGACCCTTGGGTATCAAGGCATAACAGGTGGACCCAAAGACCCTGAAATGCTTTACCGAAGGAATGTGGCCATGCCACATTTCAAAAGGATTTTTGTTTCTAATTGAACTTGAAGGACACCTATTCTTTATGTAAACATCACATAGAACTGCATCAGCCCAAAACATCAATTTTACATTCTTGAAAAATAACATGGAGCAGACCATATTTAAGATGGTTCTGTTCATTCTTTCAGCTACACCATTCTGTTGTGGATTATATGGCACTATTGTTTGATGTTTGATTCCATGTTGACGAAGATAATTTTCAAATTCGTTTGAAGTGTATTCTTTTCCATTATCAGTACGTAGAGAGCCAATATGTGTTTGTGCATCATTTTCAATCCATGCATGAAAATTCTTGAAAGTTTGAAAAGCATCGGACTTATTCTTCAGTAAGTAAATCCAACACATTCTGGTGTAGTCATCAATAAATGTCATCATGTATTTGTTTCCATTTGCAGAAGCAATAGGCATAGGGCCACATAAATCTGAATGAACAAGCTCAAGTTTTCTATATGCTCTGGAGTGTGAATCATGAAATGGCTGTTTTCTATGCTTTCCTAGAATACAAGCATCACATTCCTTAGGTTTTCTAGGAATTGTAGGCAGTCCATTAACACCATTTTTCTTCAACAAACGAAGGTTGTCATAGTTTAAGTGTCCAAATCTAGCATGCCATAAAATACTTGATGGGAATGTACCTTCATCATGATGTGAACTGAATGCAAAGTTTTGAGCATGAGCAAATGAACCTTTCAGCTTCAAGAGTCTCCCTTCTTCTATTCCCTCCATGACAAGTGAGTGATCTGATGCTTTTCTGACCTCTGCCTTGCCATCAAACAAGTGAATTGAGTGTCCTTGCTGCCGGATTTCGACCAGGGACAGCAAGTTTCTCTTCAACTCCGGGAGGTATAGAACCTCATGTAGGATATGATCAGGAAGACCAGGCAGTTTAAGCCTGACTGTGCCAAGCCCTGATGGCTTGAGTTTGGATTTATCTGCGAAATATACTGCTCCATCAACTTTGTCAGTGAATTCTTCAAAAAACTCTTTTCTAAATGTCATGTGACATGTTGCTCCTGAATCTAGCAACCAATCATCTCTCCATGAAGTAAATGAAACATCAAATAGGTTTTCAGTTACTCCATTGTTACAATGTGCTAGAACAGAATGAGCTGATTCAGGTGCTTTACCTTTGTCTTTGTCATTAGTTTTACTTTTGTCTTGATTTGTTTACTGCTGAGCTTTAGATTGTCTGCCCCCCTTTTCTCTGAAGTTTCTGCCATCTCTTCCTCTGGATGAACCTGAAGCATGTCTCTTTTCTCTCTGTTCCAAGTATGTAGCCTCTTTAGAAGATGAAGGGACTGTCATCTTCTTTTGAAGAAGGAGAAAAAAAAAATTTGCTGGAGAATCTCTTTTGAAGAAGAGAAAACAAAAACACTCTTTGCTGGAAAATATACTCAGTTTAAGAGGACAGAAACACTACTAAAAATAGGAAGACTGAATTTAAAAGGACACAAACTCTTTGCTAAAAACTAAATTCTGCACCAAAAAAAGTATATGTATTTTTTTTGTTTGGAAAGAAAAATTGTATGGGAGATCGATATGGAATGGCAGTATTATAAGGTGGTGGAATGGTATATGACTAGGGGCGGTATTGAATATAATAAGGGGCGGTATTGGGAATAATGAGGGGCGGTATTGAGAATGTAGGCGGTATTATGGACAGCGCTGGTAAGTATTATATATGAGGGGGGAGGTGGTATTAAAAGAGGGAGGGGCGGAAAATATAAAAGATGGAGCGGTATTAAGAGTGGTAATGTGACAGCGTGGAGGTATTATATGACTGCAGAGCTGTATTGTAATATGGACAGAGTATTAATATGGAGGAGCGCTGTTATATATATATGGGTGGTTTTATAACGCATAGAGTGTATTGTATATGTGATGCAGACAGCGTATATATTCTATGATGCAGACAACGTATTAACAAGGGCGCAAGGGCGTTGATATGTGCAATCGCAGTGTTATTAATGGAGTTGAACCAGCGTATTATAAAATGGACAGTGGCAGGGCGAATATGGAGGGGCAGTATTTGTATGATGTAGTGACTGTTAAAACAGTGAAATAGGCATTTTAATGAATAGGCGTATGAAAGCGTAGTTGACAGGCGTGGGAGATGTAGTTGACAAGCCACGGATGTGTTAGAGTCGACAGGCCACGGGAAATAAATGAGGAGGGGCGGACTGTATGACAGCGTTTTATATATAACACCAAAGGCGGACAGAAGTGTGTTATATATGCAGAGGGCGTTATTATATGCAGCGCTGGAGGAGGGCCGACAGGCCACGGAGAGGGAAGCATATTACAAATGCTGTATTGTATGCATAGAGGTGAAGTGGTGTTAAGAGATGGGAGGGGCGGTAATAAACTTGCAAAGCTGCGTTGTATTACATAACATAATATATGACAGAGTTGCGTTGTATTGCATATGCTGTGGATAACATAACATATGACAGAGCTGCGTAGATGAATATGAGTCGATAGCGGTGTTTAATGGTATGACAGAGCAGAACGGAGAGGGGAGAAATGTGATTGGGAAGAGGTATTGTTAAACGAATGCATGTGAAATGGAGGGGCGATATGCAGTAGCGGTAATATATGCATAGACTGTATTGATATATAAATAGAGGGGCGATATGCAGGTGTCGAGCCAACGCAGGTAGGGAGGGAGGAGCGTAGACTGTATAAACTGTGATCTGGAGTGGGCACAGGTTGTGTGAGGTGGGTCTGCAGTGTGAGGATTATGCGCAGTGAGAGGGTGTATTGTGGGTGAGTATGGGGAGAGATAGAAATGAGGGTGAATGCAGATCGTGAGGGAGAAGGAGTGTTGTTTAGGGAGATAGCAGATAGGGGAAATGGGTGAGGCGATAGGTATGGAGAATGGAGGAGGCCAAAAGGTCGTTACAAAAAAAAAATTTGGAATGGCAGAGTTGCAGGACTGCAAAATTGCAGAGTGGCAGAGGCTGCAATTTGCAGAATTCAAGAACTGCAGAATTGCAGAATCTTCAGGAGCTGCAGGAGCTGCAAATGTCAGACCTGTGGATAATTGAAGGGATAAAAAAAAATGCAGAATAACAGTATAGCAATAAATAGGAGCAGAAAAAATATTATTAAAAACTGACTGAGCAAAGGAGAGGGAGTTACACCACAGGCAGAAATGCCAATAGTGGGACTGGCTCTGATACCATGTCAAACCAGGAGGTAACTCCTCAAATCAGAAATGTGTTATTGAATGAAGAATGAACATGCATTTATACATGGAGGTGAGGCTATTGGGATTCATCTCCCAATGACTCTTGACCTTCCTTATTTCCCAATATTATTTATTATACAAAATTAAATATCCACACCCATCCCATAGGATTAGGTGTCAACACAGCATATCACTGAGACTTGAGGGCTACAAATCCTGATGAAAACCACCTTCCTATTGAATACATATGTACAATCATGTGAAGTGATCCTTCCAGTGTAACCAATCCAGCAGATGGTTACTTACTTGAATTCTGCTCTCACTTTACTTGAGCAAGCAGAAAAAAAAAAAAAAAAAAAACTAGGCCACTCCAAGTGTCCACTGAACATGTGCTTCTGGTCCATGAAAACAAGAAAATACATCTTTCTTGCTAACTGTAGAAATTTAGTAAAAGTATCTTCAAAAATCTGAAATGTTACCTTGTCTTGAGATCCAAAATAAATACAAGTACTCCCTTCATTTTGATCTGAAAGGATACTTGGTTGTTGATCCATAAGAAGGCATAGGGAAGTATGAATTTTTGTTATCTTAGTGTTGGTTGCAAATTTCTAAAGCACGGGAAACTCTGACTCTATCTCTTGCACGTTGTCTCCCTTAGGCTCGTACTCCTCAAATTCATAGTCTAAATCATCCTTGAACAAAAAACATTCTTCAAGATTGTTAAACATGATGACCTTATCCTCTTCATGAAATAAATTAGTCCCTGTTAGTTGATCCCCTTGCATGAAATCATCATCACAAATTGGCTCACTCACAACAACTTCCTGTATAGTTTCATTTGTCTCGTTACTATCATCATTTAAAATCATATTTTCATTTTCAATAATGGAAGAAGTTTCACTAACACATTATTGACTATGTGAACACTACAAACATGCATCAGCTTGGGCTGTAACATGAATTTTCAGGAGCTGGTCTATCTCATCTTCAGACATAAAAGAAATTTGAGTTTTATAGCAGTTAACATTAGCTTGATGATTTTCATTTTCAAGATCAGGAATAGGCATTTCTATTTCATGGTCTTGGTCTTTTTCATCCAAGGAGGTAGCTATTGATTCTTGTTGGGAGGAAAAATCATAAAGGGCTTCTATGATCTCATCATCTAGACACTCTTCATCCCCATACAAATTTTCAAGGAACTAAATGAAATTTTTAGAAATCTTACAACAACTATCAATCATTGAAAAGGAAGAATTAGAGCTTTGATAACATTGAAAGAAAAATAAATGAAAATCCTTCAGAGAATATAAACTAGTAGATGGTAGACTCTCATACCATGATATTGCTTTTTCCTCCAAGGTAGCCATAAACATCTTCATCTTGACAATCTTCTAGAAACTCAATCTTTAGTCTATGAATATGAAAATGAAATTTGACAAAATGAAAACTATCATCTTCACTATTCTGACCCTTAAACTTTGACAGTCCTGTTTGGCAATCTATACAAGGAATATGATTCAGAAAACCAGGAATATGAGCTTGATTCATAGAAGCATACCTTCGAGCAATTGAATCCATTTTGAAAACAACAAGTTAACCAAGAATATATTCAAACTACTGGTTCTTGAAAATTGGAGTCGCCATGAAAATTTTGAACCTTTGGATTCTTCGACACTGGATTCGTCAAGTGAATGATTTAGCCTTCATATGCATCTGACCACTGTCCACCATCAACAACCAGATCTAAACTTTGATGATTGTTGTCCCAGTGAATATTTGTCACTTTCTTCCCCAGCATGGTCTCCAAGATGTTAGCACTCCACCGGATCTCCGAGGCTGAGAAGCGACCAGCAAAGGTAACCGAAAACCAAGCTCTCGTGAAGTAGCTAGCCCTAATAGGTAGGAGAGGGCTCTCTCCAAGGGATCACAGCCAAGAGGGATAGCTAAATTAGGTTTAGGCTAGGTATAGTAGCACAGGGGTTTTGACTGGTTTATTTGGGTGTTGGATGAGTGGATTAGGTTAAAGAGGTAACTAGGTTAGGGAAAATAAGATCATAATCGCAGGCATATAATGGGGCAATGTAGTTAGGTACTCTAACACTTTAGGGTTCTTAGGTGAGATGGATCAAACTGGTGAGGTGCTAAAAAGAGCATGAAAGTACATGAATTATTTTTAAACTGAAGAAATGAAACAAATTATGATGATTCTCCCAAAACAGAGCATAAAAGATGTATTATTCTTATCAAAATTGAGAATCAAACATATCATAGAAGTGGAATGAACATGGAAAGTAAAAAAAATTCATACATATGCAAGAGAAGAAGAAAATATGTCAAAATACAGTACCAAAAGAATCCCACCAAAATAGTTGCAACTCGTCCAATATGTTCCTGCCAAAATATGAATACACTACTGTCTCTGATCAATACAACAACATCCAACCTCTGAAATGAGTAAAGAAGTGAAAGATATAGACATGATACAACTTCTCCTAACCTGAGGGGTGGAATCCCTGATTTGTGGAGCTGATCCACAAAAGGCTGAACTGAAAACCTAAAGTGTAGGGAGGTAAAACTGACTCATCCCTAACTATGGTGAAACTGATTCATTCATCCTCAAAAAGACTTTTACCTAATGCATTTACCCTTAGGTAACTCAAAAATATCTTAATTACATTTAAATCCATCATTTACATCCATAATTTACATCATTAAAATTTACATTTTCATGGTCAAACTCAGAAAGCTAGGAAAAAATCAGAAAAACCAGAAAATTGTTAGGAGCGCAACGCTAGTGTCAGGAGTGCAACGCTAGTGTCAAGAGAGCAATGCCAACTTCCAGCCAACTTTTGAGGGGGCTTCTGATGTCCAAATTGAGCATAGGATAGCTCATTGGAAATTCGGTCTTGTCTAGTTTCCAGAAATGTACTATTTTTCCAAAAATGATGAGTTTTAGCCCTCCAAAAGTTAAATCTCCCAAGACTGGTCAAGAGTGCAGTGCCTGCCTGAAAATGAGAGCATAAATGTCATTTTTGAGGTGTTTTGGGCATTTCTCCCTGCCAGATTGTCCAAATTTTCTTTGAAAAGTGTCAAAATTGCATATTTTCTGCCTTTTGAATCCAATGGTGTTGGTTTTTTGCCTTTGGAGGCCCGCGGAAGAGGCATAGCGCCAGTGTCAGGAGCACAACGCTAGTGCCAGGAGCACAGCGCCACCTTCAAACCTACTTTTGGATGACTTCCTGAAGTCCAAATTGGGTGCAGGGTCGCTCGTTGGAAAGATATTTCTGTCTACTACACAATGGACCTATCCATAACTAAAAATGATCAAGTATAGTGCATACAAAATCAATACTCACAATAATAGTCAAAAAGTGTGCAGAATGGGGGTACAAAAAGCGCAGCGTGTTCTTGTAGGCCACTTTTGGAGGTCTTCCTGAACTCCAAATTGAGTTCATGATAGCTCATGGGAAATATATCTCAATATATTTATCATTTGATTCATCAAGAACATCATTTGGACACTCTATCTAGGAGAAAATTTGAGTTTCCCAAGGTCTCTCCAAAAATGTAAGGAAAATAGGGGATTTAGGACTGTCTTGTAGAGGGAGGGGAATGAAGAGGTTAGGGGTTGTATAAATTCTTGGGGAAATTTTGGGGGATAGGGATAGATGTTAGAGAGTGTAGGGATATGGAATTTCTAGAAAAGAGAAATGGAAAGGGGTCCAAATGGGAAAAACGCAACCCTAACCTAGGAAGGTGTCCAAAGTGTAGCAATAGGCTAGGGTTTGTTGAAAAGTGAGGGAAATGAGAAAAATGGACATCGGAAAAGGTTAGGGGAGGTAAAGGGAGTGTAGGTGATGGTGTTAGGAGGCTTAGGAAGGTTGAAAATGATAAAAAGGTATAGGGAATCTACTTAGGAAATTTGTAGCCTAGGAGCTAGGATTTTGGGGAATGTGTCTTAGGAATGGGGATTTAGTGATATAGGGACAAGGATAAGGTTTAATGAGATGTGGGAAGGGTAAATTTTGGTTTAGGGGAACACTTTTACAATGTGGGAGTGAAACTAGGGTTTCTATCTTGAAAACTCAAAATTTGAATTAAGGATAATGAACACCATGAAATTTGCAATGATGAAATGTATGGACAGATTTGATGATGTTAAATTACCTATTTACAACTGAAGAAACCATGAATTTATGATTGGAAACACTTGCATGAGGTTTTGAGTTTTTTTTTACGAAGTTGGGTAGGAGTCAACGACTTTTCCAGGAGCACAGTGCCACCCAAAAACTCTATTTTTCTTCTTAGAAATTTGATTTTTGGGTCGAGGGAGTGAGAGCTCGATGGCTTAGAGAGAAAATGTATGATTATTTTATCTTTTCTTGGGATTTATACTACATGGATCGGATGAATTAGCTCTTGGGACCCACTTTTCCTTCTCACATTCACTTTAAGCATTTGAACCTTTACCTTTCACTTTGACTTTGATTTTTTGAATTTGATCATTTGATGGATTTGAGAACACTAGGATCTTGGTGTTAGGTCCCTGTAATTTGTCAGATTGGCAAGAAAAAATGTACAAGGGTAACATCAAACCAACTTTGTAGTCCTAGGACCTAGCCTTCTTGGACTCAGAGAGGGCTCTCTCTATATTTGTATAAAATATGTAAACTTGATTGATTTTAGGGTTTTGATTTTAGGCTAGTTATAATGATAGGGTTTGTTTGTTTGTTTTTTTTGGTTGGGTTGCTTGTCAAGCAGGACAGATAGACTGAGAGAGATTCAGACCATTGGGCTATGGACTCTGCAAAAGGTCTTGAAAATTACTACAATAAGTCAAGGGTGTTTCATAGGGCAAGCTTAACAAATCCAAATGGATCTAAATAGGTTTAGTGAGTGTGAAATGAACATCAAGTTGTGAATGTAGAAGGTTTAAAGGGCAGTTAAGAATCCTTTAATGTAAACTATAACAAGAAGAGTCTATAAGAGTACTATGCATCAAGAAAGAATCAAATGACAGGGCACACCATAAACTTCTTTGACCTAGCTCTATCAAGTAAACTTTAAACAACTATCCAGCAAACCCTAGAGAGCATGGAACTCCTAACCTCTATAACTATCTACCTTCAGAGAAAGAAAAAATTCAAGATAGCACATAAATAATTATTAAATAGCATGGAACTCCTAAATTCCTTAATCAAACTATAAAGGCCTTCAAAGTAACCATTTCAAGATAGAGTAAAGGACAGTGAAAACCATAAACTTCTTTAGCCTAAACCCTAATTAGTACACTTTAAAGAAATCCTTGAGAACAACATTTCAAGAAAAACCAAAGGACAGGGCTAACCATAAACTTATTTAGCCATACTCTATTGATTTAATCTCAAAGAAACAAACTAGATGGACATAGAGAAACAGGGAACCCCTGATTTCTCCAAGCAAACCTAGTAGAGGAAAACATTTAAACAATAGAAAGCAGACAGAGTTAAGGTGCCTCCAAACAACATGTCTTAACTTAAAATTTATGTTCTACTGCAAGAGAAAAGATGGAAAATATTTAAAACATAAGGAAACAAATACAATATTAGAAATACATCACCATTCAACAAATTTCAGGAATCCTATGAAAGTTCTTGCTCCATGGCATTCAATCCAAAGCAGTCACAAAGCTCCAAAATCTAATTTCTTCAAAACTCCAAGTCTATGTATTCATCTCCATAAAACAACCAACATGAAAAATGATGCCTCCATGTATCATTTAACTTGCAAAGGAGGATAAAAACCCTAGATATGGTTTCAAAATGTCATTAATTACACATAAATGTCATTTTGTCCCATGAGACCATGCAAGGCCCAAGGCACAAATATCCTAACTTAAAAAATGCAAAAATAAATTCTAACATAACTCCTCATTTAAATTTGGAGTGATTTTCCTTAAAAGCCCTCAAAGTATCTTTTTCATTAACTCCTTGTGTGTTTTTTTCACTTCCAGGCAAGGGTGCAACGCCAAGGTTCAAGGGCGCAGCGCCAAAACTGGAAAATAACTTGAGTTGTAGCTAAGTTTTGGAGGCCTTGACGATGTCCAAATGAGCTCCATGATATCTCATTGGAAAGCCTGTCTTATCTAGTTTCCAAATATACCTTTATTTTTCATAATGGAGTCCATTTACGTGCTAAAAAATACATTCTTCCAAGACTACTTAGAGCACAACACCAATGCTAAAAAGAGGGCAGAAAGGTGATTTTTTGCTTGTTTTTGGCACTTTTGGAGGACTAGTTCTGCTCCAAATGACTTGAAAATTTTTGAGGGAAATGTACTTGTCATAAGGATCATGAAAATGTAAATTTTTCCTTCATTAGGTTCCCCACTGGCGCTGCGCGTTTGGCCCTTTTTACTGCTGGCCAAACAGTCAAAAACTCAAAATTTTCAAAAAGATGCCAAAATTGGGATTTATCTTGTTGATCATGTTTGGGATGCTTGTAGGGATGAATCAACAAGAATTTCAAGATTTTCTTTGTCCTTTTCCTCTTTTATGGCTTGAATATTTGCAAGGGCTCTTTTGAGCTTGGCCCTTGCAATTTTGTTTCTTAAGGCATAATGCCTTGCCATCTTCTTTTGCATGTCAAGGTCTCTCTTTTGCACTATGTAGGACATTTTATCAATGCTTCTGTAGATTTAATAGGGTATGTGCAACATCCTCACTCTAGTAAAGTGCATAAGCAATCCCATGTGGTAGGATTAAAGACGGGAGAACCTTCCCTCACACGTGAAATACTTCATAATGATCCTCATCATAGGTGCATATCTATCAAGAAAATGTGAGAAAGGAAAGATGGATTTGTTGTGGTATTTATACCTGGGTTTAAGATATGGTGCGAAGTAACTCATGTAAATATTGGCTTGCTTGAACCATTTATCCCCTACACTATTTATGCCTGTGGCATTGGAAATAACATCTATAGATAACTTAAAGGTGACTCCTGCAAGGTTAACTTGTTTGTCATGCAAGTTAATGATAAATAGTCTAGTTAGCTCAGGGTGGTTTTGCACTTGTTGCACCTTTTCACAAAATTCCTAGCAACCTACATGTCTAAAACATGAAACAGTAAGGGGAGATTCCATTAGCTCCCTTATGTTGAGGGGTTCAAATTTGTTGATATTTCCACCTTTGGGCTCATGCATCCTTGGCATTTGAGCCTCTCCACCACTGCCACTGTCCTCTGACATTGTAAACTTTGTTTTTCCAATCCTAGAGTGTAAATGGAAAGGAGATGAAGGGATGGTGATGAAAGGGAAACTTTACAAGTGAATCAAATGAGTGAGTGAAGGTATAGGTGTATGAGAATGAGTGAGAGGCTAAAAAATTCAATGACAACCCTCCAACCATGTAATTACCCTTTGTTTTCACTGATACTCTTTATAGGCAGATGAATTACTGGTAAATAGTGATTCCAAGTTTAAACACCTAGGGCTTCTTTTTAGGGTGTCAACTTCTTTCAATTACAAATCATCAAATAGCTTGAAAATGTGGTTAGGGCATCCACTTACCATTTATCAATGCCTTGGAGGACCTTGGAGGAATCTTGAAAGATATTTGGAGTGGATTGAGTGGTTTTAGTGCTTAGAAAGCCCTCTTGGCCAAGCGCACAGTGCCAAGGTCAAGGGCACTGTGTCGAGGCTAAGCGCGCAATGCCCGTCATGAGCGCGCAGCGCCAAAGGTTTTCTTCATTGGGCCTATTAGGTAAGGGCGCAACGCCTTACCCAACGCACAGTGCTCACTTCCAGGCATGCAGCACCAGTGTAATTTGTATGGAGAAAAATTTCCAAGGGCGCAGCGCCCGATCCCAGGCGCGCATCACTAAGCTGAGCGCGTAGTGCCAGACAAATTTGTCCAATTTCACTTGTAAAACTCACAAAATATCTTCTACTAAAAATTCTTGATCCTTTGAAGTGCAACAATGACGCTTTTGAAATGCAAGATGAGCTTTATAGAGTTGGGAATTTTAATTAAGCTTTTGCAAACCTACTTCCTAATGTTTTAAGTCTTTCTCTTTTCTTACTAACACCCTTTTGACACTTTTTCTTTGTAGATTTGCTTAAGTCATAAAGTTGAATTTTCTTGTCTTATTGATGTATTTTAACACTTTTACTTTGCAGGTGATTGAATACATTAACTTGGCTCTGATTTTACTCCTTGAGGCATGACAAGTTGATTTTGACAACTTTAGGATTTGGTCATATAACAACATCTTCAAAAACTTATTTTGTTCCCACCTTGGAGCTCAAATCATCTTTTTCTAATTTTAGACATGGAAAGCTCATTGTTTACAAGTTTGGGATCTGATCACACAATGACATCTTCAAAATCTTCTTTTGCTTCCACCATGGAGTTTAACTTATCTTACACCTTTTGTGGCCACTTTCCCAAAAACCCTAGGTGTCTGGAGTGCTTTGCAGCAATCATCAGTGTTGTCTTCTAAGTTATCTATAGCCCTTTCAAGTTCACTCATTTCTATAAATAATATATAGTGGATCAAAAAAACAATTTGAGAAGCACAAACATAGATAATATTGGATTGAAAAGCAGATGTTGTAAAAACATATGCCATAACAACATGTTAATGTTAAATATTATGAAAATATTGTAACAGTTGATGTTGTAACACCCATTATTGTTGAAAAGGTTGAAACTGATGTAAAAGTTTATGCTATAATACTTGATTCTATTGAAACTACTGAAACGGTGATCATTACAGTGGATGCTATAATAACAGATGTTGTAACAACTGATGCTGTAACAATTGAAGGGGTAGAAATCCATTCGATCTTGCTTGTAAAATCTTAAAAGTGGGCAACCAAAGAGGTGTTTCTACCACCCAACACTACACCAGCACTTCAGGTGTTGTAACATTTTCTTGTTACATTAAAAATTTCAAAATTTTCATTAAAATTTCAAAAAATTTAGTTTTTATTGCACTTTATAATAGTTTGCATGCAAATGTATAATGTAGCAATATATTATTTGGTTTTATTTTAATAGATAAAATTTTAAATCGTCGCACAATAAATATTGTGCATTTTATATTAACGATGATTGATGCTTTGGTGGTAGACAACTCTTGTTCTATTGTGCACCCCCCTGCTTGCTCAACATTTAATGAAGGGGTGGTGCGCAAAAATTTGTTTTACCGAAACAAAATTTTCAACGTGGCAATGACATATGAATTGTGCACCCGCTCTCACTCATTACCACTTACCGGTTTTTGGTAATAAATATCTCCCATCATCATTTTATTGATCATCTTCCATTTAATTCTGAATATTGTATGCCATTTAATTCTATATAAACTTGTTATCTTAACATTCATTCCATATTGTTTTCACTCTCGCTCATAATTCAATCACTCTTCCCTTTGTTTGTCCCTTCTCACCTTTCCTTTAGTCTTGAGACATAGAGAATCAAAGTGCATAATTACAGTAAGCTCTCAATGACAAATCATAAATACAACCTTACAATTTATAGGTAATTATTCTCCTTACTACAATTTGATAATTCAAAATGAGTTCAATTAAAGGAAAAGATTCATATAGGTTCAGTTTGAAACCCTACCAAAAATTGATGAATTTCCCTTAGTTGATAGGGAAAGCAAAATAGAAGATAAAAAAATAGAGTTTGACCTATATGAATTTTAGAAATTTTTTCCAAAGGTTCAAGATAATAGCGACGAGTTTTATCTATGGGAGTCCTTTTTACCCTATTTTATATTTCCTAAAACTCATCCTTTTCTGGAGTTTGTATTATGGTGTGCAATCAGGAACTTACCCTGTGAGAAAACCATAATTGCTCAAAATGGTGAAAATCTATTTTCTGTAAAATATGGGTCCATTTTAAAGGCGATGTGCATATATTTTCCCAATTCTTTGCACCCATTATCTAATGAAATTATCTTGGAAATATATCAAAAGTTAACTTTTGAAAAAATATCATATTTTTTTGAATTATTCATGCCTAAAGGGACTGGTATTCCCACTCACAGTCTGTCTTACCCTTCATCAATGTTTCTAGAATTTTTAAGACAAATTATATCCATTTTATGTTGTATTTTAGGGCATTAGACTGATGAGAAAGCGATTGAAGTAGTTATATCTTTTCTATCAACTTTTTATCTAGATAAGAAACCATAAATCTTATTCAAGTTCAACCAATTTTTATTTGAGGCCATTCATGACCAATTTCTTAAATTTGGAGTTGAAAAATATTTGAAGTATCATTTAGTCCTAGTGTTTCTTTTTTGTATTACTAGTCGTACAAATTCCCAATACAATTGCAAAATAAAGATATTTAAGGGAATCGATGGTCTGTGATTCATTAGACTTCCTTGGTCACAAGGAATTCTGAGGAATTTTCCTTCATTGATTTTGTGAACAAATTTCCTCACATATGTTATAGTCTATTGATCAATGATAATATTCCCATAATTTTACCTAAAATCAAAAGGATTGTGCAACTTAGTGAACAAACAAGACTTGGTAATTGATATTTGTACCAACATTTTACATAAATTCGATTGTATGGGTGTGAACTTACACCTTATCAGTTTCCAGTTTTTTTTCCTATGCGCATTTTTGCGCTTGAATAAGACAAAGCCTCAATGTAGATCAAGTGAATTGCTTAACTAGAAGCAAATAAACCTTGTTTAAAATGAAGGCACAAGTAGGGCCATTTATAGTAAATCACAGGTCAAAACACAAAGAGGTGGAGAAATTATTGGCACTAATGAAGTTTAAGTTGGGGGTTACTTGGCTATATGACCCCATTGGGATAATTTCAGCCATGAGAGTTCAATGGAAATTTCCACCTTATTTCCATATGTCAGAGCTGAAGATAGATAAGCTTTATAATAAGGACACCTGGGACGAAAAAAATTTGGAGGAAGTGATAAAAGAACAAATTGTGGAGCATTTAATAAGACAGAAAATTTTGGTTAAAACTCAAATGAAAGAAAAGGAATTTAAGAGGACAACTCAAATCTTATGAGAGTCATAAATGGAAAAATTCAAAGTATACAATATAAATAAGACAAACAATATGGAGGGAGCAGTATCATAAACTGTTTCACCTAATATTTCTTCACCAACTACTCTGGTTGTTTCTAGTGAGCCTATTTTTAGAATGCGAGAATTGGATCCAAGGTTAGAACAATCTCCTCCTCCTTCTTCTTCTTCTAACCAAAAAATATTTTCTAAGTTCTTGGAAATCAAGAAAAAGGATGAGACTTTGAAGGCAGTAACTTATACCCAGTTCTGGAAGAAAACTTCTTCCACTAAAAATATGTTGCTTTCATCTCTTGATATTGAAAAAGGTGAATTTAAGATAACATTTTTTGAACCTAAATTTTCTTCTTATAAATTATTGGAGATTATAAGAATTATGTTTTATATTTCAATACTGAACAGATCCATCCTATATATCAGATTGATCTGCATAAACAAATTGGTGAGATGATATATTCTTCTCTCACTAGTTATGCTTCAAATGTATCAAAGTTGCATAATTCTTCGAATAATACTCTTGCATAAATTAAAATAGAAAGGATGTTAAAATCAAATCACTGGAATTAGAGAATCCCCAAAAAAATTAAATTGGGGAATAGAGAAGGACAATGAAACTTTATTACCTTTCAATAATTAAATAGAACCCGCAGATCTAGAAAATGCATGAAAATATGGAAGAGTTGGGAAAATAAAAGGCCCCATAACCGATGATGTAGTAATTCCAACAACATAAACAAGTTCCACAGAAGATATTGCAATTATCTTCTCTTAACTAAAAGGATGTTGAGATTGGAATATTAAGAGAAAAATTGGAAAGAACTAATATGAAAAAAATTAAATTAGACATTTCTTTAGTTGAGGAACTAAATAAAAATGTAAATTTACAAATTAAATTAGAATACTATTTAGAAGTACAAATAGTATTCAACATTTATCATAGTCCAAATAAATAATTTCGATAGAAATTATGTCATATGTGTATGATATTTGGAACTCTATGGAGATTATTGTAAAAAATGAGGATTTGATTGAAAGAGCCAAAGAAGCTATTAATGACATCAAAATAAAATTTGGAAATAAACCTAGACAAGAAATTTATATAATAAAATTTCTAAAGTCTAGAGAAGAAATTGAAGAAATAGGAATTGAATGCAAAACATAATCATTTATCTAGACTATAATAGTTGTCATGAAGAAAACTCTGGTACTGAAGACAAAGGAAAATTGTGAAAATATTCAAGTGGAAATCAATAAATTCTACACAAGAATTTCTATTTTGTAAGAGAGAGGTCTTACATCTCTTATGAATTCATTTGGCGAGATGGTAACATAAGAGAAATATGAAATATTATTGAACAAAGAGGCAAGGGACAGGATAAAGTTTGTTGGAATCAAGGGAGATATTAGCGGTCAGAATCTACTTCAAATTTTAGTTGATAACCTTTTCAGTTGCTACAAAATCAAACAATTGTTCATAGTAAAACCTTATTTTTAGAAGTATATTAATGTAGATGAATCATACAGAAAAATTATTGATCTTAGTTACCCAACAGATGAAGAATGGGAGATGTTGGTCAAATTTTTTCAATAAATTTAGCTTATCAATGCAACATGTTAGCAATATATCACAACTATTGAGCATTTCAAGAAACAAGAACATAGTAGTTTCAAATACATTGAACCTGAATGCAAAAATCAAGTGCATTTGCAAACATTTTTGGAGTAGTTTTCTAAACATTTTTCTATTTTTAGTTAAAATTTGTTTAAACATTATCCAAAGATTTGGATAAAGAATCATTTGAATGTAAATTATTTAAGAGATAGGATTTTTGCAAATCAATCTATATATACCTTCTTTTTTAATAAGAAAGGGTTTATATCTGGAGCAAGTTTTTATAATATTGTTGTAATACTTTATTGGCTATAATCAAAGGCTTCTCATTTTCGTTCATGATAGAAATTGTGTACTTGTAAGTTCTTCTTGTAATTTCGTAGTCTACTTATGTGTATATTTGAGAATTGTATAGGACATTGGGAAGGGATAGATTGAGTATAAAGCTCCCTGGTGTCCCTATGCAAAGTTATGTTCACAACTGAGTTAGAAATTGAACAATATGTTTAATTCACTACCCATAAATATTTAGATTGTTTCTTCTATGTTGTACTTTTATATAATTGTGTTGAATATAGAGGATTATATATACATTTATATTATTATTAAATGATTAAATGTTTAGGGAGAATGTTTAGCCTTCTAAATTACTCTCAATTCCTCTTTCAAAAATTGATAAAAATTTATGTTCTTATAATGAAACACTAGCACTTTGTTTAGTATCAGGGGAAAAAATATTATAGGCATAAATAAATTCTTGTATGTTTCAAATCCTCTATTCCATACAAACCCTTGACATTGATGCTATGGCACGGTTCTTTAGCCGAGGACTGTCTACAAAGATATAACATGGGGGGATCAAGAAAACAAATTGAGAAGCACAAGCATAAGTAACAACAGATTGAGAAGCATATGTTGTAACAATAAATGACATAATAGCATGTTAATGTTAAATCTGTTTAAAATGTTGTAAAAAATGATGTTGTAATGCTCATTACTGTTGAAAATGCTGTAAATTTTGATTTTATAACAATTTTTGCTATTGAAAGTAGTGAAAAAATGACCATTACAATAGATTTTGTAAACACAAATGTTGTAAAAAAGGATGCTGTAACAACATATACTGTAAAAATTGAGGGGGTAGAAAACCATTTCATCTTGCTTGTCAAAACTTGGAAGTGGGCATCCAAAGAGGTGTTTCTTCCACCCAACACTACACCAGCACTTGGGGGATCAAGAAAACAAATTGAGAAGAACAAACATAGGTAACAAAGGATTGACAGAAGATGCTGAAACAACAGATGCCATAAAAAAATGTCAATGTTAAATCAATTGAAAATGTTGTAACTGTTGATGCTGTAACACCCACTACTACTGAAAATGTTGAAATTGTTGTAAAATTTGATGCTATAGCAACTTCTACTATTGAAACTACAGAAAAATTTACCATTACACCAGTTGTTGTAACAATTTATGGGATAGAAATCCATTTCATCTTGCATATCAAAGCTTGAAAATTGGCAGCCAAAGAGATTTTTCTACCACCTAACACTAAACTAGCACTTGGGGGATCAGGAAAAAAATTAGCAAGAAGATGTTGTAACAACAAGCCATTTCATTTTTCTTTTCAAAGCTTGAAAGTGGGCAGCCAAAGAGGCGTTTCTTAGTAACTTTTCATTTTTGTTATTCTTCTTCTGAGACCTATGTAATGAAGTTGTTGGTTTCTTTCATTAATAGATTTATCAATTTTGTGTGAATAGTTGAGATACCTATGAATTTTATCTAAAAAAACTTAATGAAGCACTATGAAATCTCTGCATATTATTTTATTTCATTTCATGCTCTATGTTGTATATCTAATGCATAGGTTTCTGTTTGGCCCTATGATTTAAACCTCAAATTTATTTATGTTCTTTTCTTCATACTACAAAGTAAATTTTAAAGAATGTAATCATAGATAATTAGTTTAGTTGAATTTATTCATTAATTTCTCCAAAAACTAGTTCACATTGCATATAAAGGCGTATCGTCACCTACCCCACTTATATGATTTTTTTAGGATTAATAAGGGTCTAATAGAGATGGAATAATGAGAAGACTTGTATTTTAGTCTAGAATGTAGGAAGACTCTCTATTTTTAAAAATCACCAAGTTGTGTGCTAAACCATACTCCCCATAGGACTAAAAAGGGAAGTGTCCTATAGAGTTTCAGGTCCTTTCTTTCAATCAAGGCCTTCAAATTTCAAACAGGCTCCAACATAAGCTACATTGTAAATGTTCTTATTCTAATAGTTATGTCCCTAAATATCTACTTAATTCATTCAATATATATGTCAGTATAAAAAAAATGTTTTAGACCTCAATACACCCTTCATCCTACCATATGGAAAATAATTTCTAAGACAAGCACTAATTCTAACCCACTGGAGCTTGAATCGATTAGTTCATTGATTGCTGAGGTGAGACTTAGCATACCCAGAAATCATTTCTAAATGTCGTTCGGAGTGATCCCATTACAATTGAAATTTCTCTCTTTTCATTAACCAGACATCGTCTTGGGATTTTTTTTTCCAACGCCATTCGACCATGTATTGATAAGCATTTAAGCTTCTAAGATATAGGATAAACCACCTATTGTGTTGACACATTTCCATGAGCATGTTTATAAATATTAAGAATGGTGTTGACATAACAAAGAATCTCTCAGGAATCAATTACGTATGAAACTAAGAATGTAAAGGTCAGCTTGATTACAATCGTTTCCTTTGAGTTGAGTCGCTTGCATGACATCCTTCCCTCCATTGCGAAGAATACAACAAGCTAATTTCGAGATATGAATGCCTCTGCTTTTTTTTGGTAATGCAGTTCCATAAAATGCATCTCATCCCATCTTCAAAGTTAAGCAGATCTTAATTGTTGTCTTCAAACTATTCTGGTTCTGTCCCCTTAGATTAATTGTTAATCATTGTTGTGCTTTCTTTGTTTTTTATTTTTCCATTCATAAATAGAATGTGATTCCTCCATTTGACTCAAAATTCTCTCATCATCATCACCCCAAAATTATTTTTCACTTGAGGAGATAAGGCCTTCCAGATGTGCAAACACCGCTTCAACAAAAGCTTGAATTTTGTTTCCCCAAAACCCGCAAATTATCTCATAGTAATGTTATCTCATCAGTAGTAAGAGAACGATCCCTTAAGGCAAAATATGCTGGAACCTCAAATGAAATTGAAGTAACTAAGCTAAGGACTTCCAAAGGATTATCTGACCAAACAAAAATCTGAAGCAAGGCCTATCTTTCATATTGTTGCAAGTCCTTCTTGATGATGTTCCTTTTTAAACATACAAATTTGGTTGAGTTTGGTTCTTGCTGAACATGCCTTTTTTAGGTTACACTGCCTGTAAAGGCTAATCTATTAAATTTGGGGTTTTTCCAATGTAAGATGGGCATTACATAAATGTGTGTGAGTTTTCTATACCTCTCAAAAATGAATTCTTTAATGTCCCAAATCTGAAAATGAATGCCCTTCCATGTCTTAGGACTAATACTTGGATATGTCTCTTTGCTTGATATGGCAACCTTCAATCTCAAAATGAATCATCTCATTTTTATTTGTGGGTATGGACTGTCATATGAATAGGGGTTTTCTTATGTCATATTTTTATAGTGTTCTTTCATATTTATGCCCATGTCATGTTCCTGTAATGTGAAATGCTTGTTTTTCATTCCTATTTTCTTTTAGTTATTATAAATTGTATTTTCTCTGGTATAATACACATTTCCAATTCTTGTAGAAAAGGCATTGTTTGGAGAAAAGGAATGGTATTTCTTCACTCCCAGGGATAGGAAGTATCCAAATGGTTCTCGCCCCAACAGGGCTGCTGACTCAGGATATTGGAAAGCCATAGGTGCAGATAAACCCATCACTGCCAAGGGCAGCAACAGGCATGTTGGAATCAAGAAGGCTCTGGTTTTCTATGTCGGAAAAGCACCTAAAGGAAACAAGACTAATTGGATTATGCACGAATACCGCCTTGCTGATGTCAATAGATCTGCAAAGAAGAAGGGCAGCTTAAGGGTAAGCAATTGTTCCTGTGTATTGTCTTCTGTGCATATTCCTGTGTGTCCATAGACAATGTAGGTGTTGTTTGGTTTAAAACACCTGTTAGGCTGGATGCCATTGTGGCCTAGTCATGACAGGGCCCAAGTCAGCTAGACTGGTCACTCTAGGGAATAAATATATTTGGGAAATAGGGGTTTATCATTTAAGTTATAAAATCAAGGGTTTTCTCACGATTAGATCACGATGAATTGATGCTACACTGATATCATAATGAGACTGTGGATATTCATTTGATCAACATATTATTGATAAATATGATTATGTCCAACCATATTATTGAAGAGCTTCAAGGGCTTTCCTCATTTGATAACACATACACTTCAAAACTTTATACATTCATCATTTGTATACATGAGTTTAGATCATAAATATAGCATCATATAGCATTCAATTCTTTGTAATCATAATAACAGAGCTTAAGGATTAGAGGAATCCTAGTGATGCATTGAAATTCTTTGAATATATATACAATAAAATTCTTACTCCTTTTTGTTGATACGTATTTCTTGCATAGGTTTTGATTTCAATGCAACAACATAGTTAGATCAATTGCTCACTTTCTGAACATAGAACCAATTTGATGGTTTTCTTCATATAATTTGACTCAACATTTTCTTTGGATTTATCTATAACTTCGATTGATTTCTCTGTGATAGTTTAGATGTTCGAAAGAGGCTACATGTCTTCCTAATGCCCAAATCAAGTGCATTAGTTTCTCGTATGGATGTTTGGTCCTGAATGTCATCAGACTGTCCCCTGCTGGCAGCTGCATTTGTCACTTTCTTGTCATGTAAATTTGAAGACCTAAAAGTAGATGCTTCTTGTCCACTGTTATTATTTAGTTGGCAACATGGCACTGCATCCTTTGTAAACCATCGTTCATCATAGTTAATACTTTTTCAACGCAAGTGTTATGATCTGAATATATTAATTGTTTATTTCCTGAAGGCATCCCTTCATTAAATTTGATGTCTGTTACACTAAGCTCATCATCGTTTGGCAACTTCATAGTGGATCCTATAATATTCTTAATAGTGGATCATTTGGTCTTTTTTCTTGCAATTGAGGTTGAGATGTGTAGTAAGGAATCACTACAAGAGGTGTATGGAGAGTTCTTGCTAACACAATTATCTTTACCTCCCTGCATATTTGAAATTGGAAGGATGTTACTATCAGAAAGAGTACTCCCTTCCTTAGGAAGTCCATCTTGTTCTCTGAGATTTAGCTTACTTCTTACACCTTCAGAACTGCTACCTCTAGCCATGGTGTCTTCTTTAGGATTTTCCTCCCGTTTAGGGGGATACAGTCATTTCCATGCTTTCGTCTTTGCTTCAACCTTTCTTATACCTTGTTTTTCAATCTTAAGCTTATGATCAGTGTCGCTTGAATTGTTTTTCTTGCCACTATTTCAAAATTCAACCCATTTTGTTCTTCTTAGATGTTACGACATTTAAATTCTTCTAATTTTCTGATTTTTTTGGCATGTTGCTTTTCTAGCGTCCTCCAAGACTTTTCTTGCTGCTCCCAAAACTCTACATAGTTTTCCCAAAAAATTTCTTTCATTGGTTCCATTTTTCAAATATTTTCAAATACCATCTCCACTGGCAGGACTTTTTGACAGCAAAATTTTGAATCCGGGCACTAAGGAGAGCTGGTCTCTCTCTGTGTCAATAATTTCACTCAATACAAGCTTCTACTCAAACTAAGGAAGTCTACTTTATTTTCTTCTTTCTGATTCATTTATCAAATTCTTGGAAATTGATTAATGAATGTATTTGACCATCCTTATGTAAACCTCGAACAATAGAGCCTTTTGTATTTTTTTTTTATTTCACGCTCAAGACTATAATATATATACTTTGTATTATAACCTTGGTCCTTTGTTTATAAAGCCCTTAATATATATTTGGAGCCTTCCTTTGTATATTTTATCGAATGTATTAGCCCGACTCACAACTTAACCCACTCTCTAAGGTTTAAACATAATATAACAAAATGCTTTCATACTCCGACCTTATCACTTAACGTTAAACCAATGGTTCGACAACTTTAAACATATGCACAGCACTTATAACATTTGACCATGGGTTATAACATTAACACAACATTCATATTGTATGGTGGTTCACGGGCCCCACACATCCATCGTAATTAAACAGTGTTAAATCAACACAAAACCGCCGGTCTTTACCTGGAGTTAACTTCCATGTAGTTGAACACGCGATTATTGTCAGATCTCTTGGCCTCCAGATCAGACGACGCACAACAATATCGTGTTATTTTTCCTGTCGAACCTTAACACGTCAAAAAATGTGATGGGGGCAGTATTACCCTAGTGATGTGGCAACATATAATAGGATCATGTTTTTTTTTAGTGGTTTCGCTCCGGGCCAAAGGCAGCGCAACGTGAGCGGTAACGGGTTCTGAAACCCAGTCTGGGATTAGAACAGTGCACGACCGAAGTTTTACTATGGTTAACGCATTTCTTTGTACAAACTCCGTCTCATTAACTCCGGGTCTAGCCTCAAACAATATCGCTCGACTAACGATGAAACAAGTTAATTTCTTCAATGGGAAGGGTTTTCCGCCTTCGACAAAGTTCAATGTTCTTTGGGAAAACGAAGTATGGTAGGTTTTCACTCCTATAAAGCTTTGTTCCAACACATAGAGCTCGACGCCTTATACAAAGGCTCAATATCCCTCACTTGGGCTGAGAACCACTACAAACTCACTCAACCAATGGACTCACTCTTGGCCTCTTACAGGGGCTCTATATCAATTTGACACATTCAAATTAATTACTAAGAACCGACACTCAACCACAGATAGAGAGGGCTACAGGAGATTTAACACAGCAATTGTTCTTCTTCAATTTATGCACAGAGTTCTCAATTCAAAAGAATCATTCTTCGGAGAATGTCGATACATACACACATATAGGCAATAAGGCTAATTCTTATTCAACAGAAAATACAGTTTCTTAATTCAATCTTTTGCTGTCAAAATCCCCCCTTTCACTGTGTCCAAGGTTACAATATATATTTCACTGTATGACTCCTCGGTTCCTCTCTGAGGAAATTTTTTATTCTAAACATAAAAGCCTAATTACATAATTTCTGACAACAGAAACTGAACAGATGAACAAAACCAAAACTATTTGACTTCTACAGCTATTGAACTACTCCTAATCGCAACAGACAGCTAAGGTGTTGACACCTTGCTGTTACAAATTTAAATAATTTCAAACCCTTCTAGCCACAACATGTGGACAATCCTCCTACATTGTTGGCTAGTGTCTAATGCCCCTGCATCACTTTTTCTCTGATACCATTGTAGAGTGCTAGGGTAATTTTTCCCGAGGGTTTCTCACACAATTAGGTATTTTTCAACATTTTCCTCTTAACAATTCACAAGGTAACAACTTTATTAGAGCCATAGTCAGTAATTCATAAGATAACACTTCAATACAGAATATGTTTCCCGGTCAACAATGTAACGAACAATTCATTTTAGTCCCAAAGTTTCAATCTTAACTGAGCTTGAGCAACCAGATAATATAATTAATCATGCAGTCTATAATCACACAGAAATTTGATACTTTTAATTTCTCAGCTACACTATATAATACAACTATCTAAAACGTTAAAAATCAGATCATATTCTAAAATGCTAAAAATCGGATCCTCTAGATCTTGCTGGCATCTTGTGCAGGATCACCATTCAGTTGTTCTTTAGGGACAACTCCATTGGCATGCCACACTTCTTGGTGACTCATGTCTTTGAGTTTAGCGTAGGTATGATTACTTCACTCTGGCCTCTACAACATAGCTTGTCCCACAGTGTACCCTTCAAGACTCTACATTCCGCTTCAGGACCCTCCTCTTACAGTAAGAATTCTAGGGCTTCGTCCTGAGGTATGCTAGATTTATGTGAGGGTCATCCATTTGAATCTTCCAAACTCTCTGACGTTCACTCATGCAATCTAACACAACTTCATATTTTGTTTCATGCATATGTGTTCGAGTTTAGAATTATAGATTAGCACATGGTTAATTGCTGCAAAGTGTTGGTTTTGGTACTGTATAGTTACAGTAGCAATGGATTTTTGTTTTGAAATGAAATCCTTGTGTAATCCCCTCTACTTCCTCGACACATCTGGATAGAGGGAAGCGATTCGGAGTCAGTTAATTTGATTTGAACCCATGATCAATGCCTTCCCCATCATAACTATGCCTTGGGTGGATGTTCAACCAATTTTACTAACTATTGGATCTTATAGTGTTTGTTGATAGATACATATCCATAAGGTTTTTTACTCCATATGACCACGGCCTTGACTGTTAGAAGAAATGGACTTCCTCCATTTTGTGTTACCACCAATGATATATGGCAGGTGCCTTTGAGCATTGGTCACTCCCTGTAGGATATCATCTGCCAATGGATCAATCCATTCACAGTGGTTGATGAAGCTTAGGGCAAGCCCATATCTAAGCCTCCTTGTTTGTCCCTACAGCAGGCCTTGACATCCTCTCCATCCTCTCTATTTTACTGAGCACTTAGATTTCCAGTCTCAATCATCTTTATTGTCCGTGCACATTCTCTTCTCTTACACTCTCTCATAACTAGACATTTAGCAATTAGTTTCTTGTTTGCTTGTAGACCTTAATATTTTTATGCTTTCAGCATTGTTCGAGGAGATGATTTACACTTCTACTTTTTACCTGAACTAGATGTGCTATCTTAGTCCCTTTTACCTACTTTTGTGGTCATTTGTTGGACATTAATACAATTATCTTGTATTATTTTACATGGTGTTGGCCACCTGTAAATTTTGCTCTATCAAAAGGTGGCCAAAACATGTTTTCAGCCTTCAAGAAACACTTTCCTGGCCAAAATGTTATCTCTTGAAGCCTGTAGACGACCTCATGCTCATGTCTCAAGGTTTTCACTGTTATTTCTCAGAAACTCAAAATTCTGCTAAAAATTCCATGAGAAGACTGCTACAATATCCTCCTCCTTTTCCCCTTTCTCCTCTCAGAGACTAACCTTCATATTTTTCATCATTTTCCTTTGTTGTCCATTTTCCTCACCCTCTTTTCATATAAAATTTCCTTTGCAGAGTTCCAAACTTCTTTCTAACTCTGTCGAAACCCTCAGAAACCTGTGAAAATCACTGAAAATCTGTGTAAAAAACCCATTTCTCTATTAAGGGTTTAAGCCCCTTGGCCTGAGTTTCCAAACCACTTCCCCAATACGCCCTCATCATAAAAACCAAGCGCCAAACCCATGCAGCGCTAATCGCATCGAAAAGATTCAAGGGTGCATGTTTGTGAGCCATTTCAAAATGCCGATTGCGATCAGCCCCTTTGTCATAAACTGAAGATCGTATTATCATTTCATCTACCCCATAAGCCCGCAATCGGGTGCTAAGATTCTTTGAAAATCGTATCCGATGGACGTTTTTCTTTGTAAAACTTGAAAACCCATTTTTTCCAAAGTTTGTTTTAAAATGCCAAAATCACTTGTTTAAATAAAATGGGTTGATCAAAAAGACCGATCGCGCAATCGCGATCAGAGAATTCACAATGGGTAGATCAAAAAGACCGATGCGCAATCGCATCGGAGAAGTTACAAATGGGTTGATTGAAAGACCGGGCCCGAATGTTCTGATTGCGATTGGCCCTAGTTATATAAAGCCCCGAGCCCATGGTACTCCATACACCCAGTGACCTCGCAATTAGGCGCCAGCCTATCATATACATATATTCCACCCGATCCCACTCAAAACCTTGTTTTTTATTGAAATTTATGGGTTTCTTACGAAGTATAAGGGTCCCGCCGGTGCAAGAAAAAAAAGGATCTAGATCGTCGATCTAGACCCGATCTAACGACCCGTGCAGAATCGCAAGTTTCAAATCGCATACTTTATATCTGTTCCCCCGATCGGCCCACCCCTCCGATTTACTCCCCGCCGTCGATTTGATCTGCAGATCGAACGGTTATCGCCCAATCGCAATGTTTCAATCGCATACTTTGTTTTGACCTGCCGATTGCGATCCTCCAATTAAATCCGGGCCGTCCATCTCCCTGTCGATCGGACGGACAGCGCTCAATCGCATCACAATATTTCAATCGTATGCTCTGTTGCTGCCCTCCTGATTTTCGATCCCCGATTAAATCCTGACCGTTGATCTTGTTCTCAGATCGACGGCCTGCGCTCAATCGCAAGTTCCCTCCGATCGCAATCGCAGACCTTCCCGTCTCACCCCCGATTCCATCGCAGCCGTCCGTCCCGCCAGATCTAACGGTTCAGATTTGTCCCGCACCTCTCCCATCATTCTTCTCCCCTGCTTCTCCGATTAAATCGGGGCCGTCCGTCTCCCTGATGATCGGACGGCCTGTGCTCAATTGCAAAGTTTCAATCGCAGTGTTTCAATCGCATGTTGTTGTGTGACCTCCCTGATTGCGATCCTCCAATTAAATCTGGGCCGTCCACGTGTCCAGATCGGACGGTCCCAGATCACCCCCACCTTTGCTCATCGCGCGATCGACGGTTATGTTTTATTCTTCCTCCCGCGTCATTTAAAATTCCTCTCAGTTAATCTCCACCGTTGGATGATGCCATCCGACGGTCCTGCTCTCTTCCTACGCCTCTGAAGAAGTAAAACCAAATACGCAGGATTTTATAACAAATTGTTTGTATTTTGCAGGTTTTGATTCGAAGTTTTATCAATGTTTCATAATAATTGATAGCACAGAAAGGCCTGCATGGCCCCTGCACATCAACAAGACACTGTTTTAATTCAAAAACAGTTAAAGAGTATCAGCACCGAAGACAAAACATACCAGAACCAGAGATTGAAGACCCAAACACAGATCTCAAGCAAAGTAAAGTGTTTGGGGAAGGAGCGAAGACATCTGTCGAGCTGAGAAATTCCCCACCACTATAAGAAGAGGCTAATTAAACCCTCTACAACTCCAAAGACACCTGCAATCTCGTTGAGATCAAAGACCGTCTAACAATTAATACTAATCGAACTATCTTATCTCTAATTGTCGGCAGAACCATTCGAGAAGATTAAAGAACAGTTCAGAAGCAGATATTTAGATCATTTCATCTCGGGAAGTAGAAATAAAGTCACTCCAGCAGGACACTGAGCTTCAAAGGATAGCATACTTCCCACTGATTTTAATCTTAAGTGTAACTAAATTAATGCCAGTTAACACCTGTAGATTTGTTGATCGAGGCCCTCAAAGCACCGAAGAGTCATCTTCTGTATTAATTGATCCAAACAGATCTTTTCATAGTTGACCACCACCTCATTCTTCTATAAATACCTCTGTAGAAGATGAGCAAAGGGTTGGTCTCGGGACATCTGAACGCATGTAATAGTCATTCTGAAGCCACTGATGCCCTGTTCTGTAATTGAAAGATACATAAGCTGATATGAGAAGTTCAAAGCTGTAGAGACCCATCGGGCTTGCTGATTGTAACTGGTTTGAACATCAATACAAGCTGCTAATTCATGGAATTCTGAAACTATGTCAATGGTGATGTGTTCCTTACTGTCAATTGTCGTTTTACTTAATGTTTTCACTCTGTTCACTTTCTCTGATAAAGAGCAGCAAACATAGAGTTAGGATATACTCTCCACGGTACCCTACTCTTAATGAAAGCTTTATCTTCTATGTTTTCTTCATTTGAATGTCCTCTTTGAAGAGTTTATTAATGCAGGTTAGTTTAAAAGTACTTCCCTGATCTAGATAGCTCTTTGAGATGTATGTTTTCTATGTTATCCTTGGAGTTTATCAATGCAGCGTAGTTTAAAAGTACTTAGCTGATCTAGATTGCTCTTTGTGATTATCATCTGTGTTCCCTTATCAAATATGCTGAAGCAGGCTGGTTTAAAAGCACTTACCTGATCTTAAGCTGTTTGAACTGTTTTTAAATGTTTCTGATGGAAATTACTTCAATGCAGGCTAGTTTAAAAGCACTTACCTGATCAACAAAAATACTTTTATGTTTCTCCTTTAGTACATGTTGAAAGAAAGCTAGTTTAAAAGTACTTACTTGATCTTAGACTGTGCTTTGTTTTTTCACTTGTTTAAGTCTTTCACTGCCTATTTGTTTCACTCCATTAATCACCTTAAGAGATCCTTTGATGTACATGACTTGCTCCATGGATCCTTCTTGAATTTTCTATCCAATTAAATCCTCCTATGACTCCATAGCCTAATGGGTTAAAGCTGTCTTTGTCCTTTGCTATCAACTGAAACATTCCTTCATTTGCAGGCTCTTCACCCTTTATTTTGAACTGCTTTCACCTTCGCCATGTCTTCGCCCAACAAAAAACAAACAAAACAAACCCATGCTCTTCATAACTAGCCTAATATCATAATTCCAGTCTTTAAAGATCACATCTTTGAACGCATTTATAGAGAGATCCCTCTCTGGATTCAGGAGGGCTAGATCCTTGAATCCCAAAGCGGTTTGATGTTACCTCTGCAGTTGGACTTTTCCAATCTTGCTAATTACAGAGTGATAACACATGGAAACATTTTTTAAGCGTTGTTCTTATGCAACAGCTGGTGGAGATGTAGGAAACTTTTATTATTTAACTACAGGTGGTGGAACTGAAACAATTGATCTTTTTTTCTTGTTTTTTTTCATATAACTGGCATCCTTTAACAACACAACAGTTATGGCATAAACACTTATTTTTTGTATGGATAAATTTTTGGTGTGCTTGTACAGTCCTGCATATTTCTAACTATAGCACATGCAAATATGTTTTCAAATGAAGTATTTTCCCCAATGGAACTCATGGGATTCTTATATACACATCTAGACGAATAATATTATTTGTGTGTGCACGAAGGCGCTAATCTGCCTAAATTAGGAGTTTGGGTTTTGATCCCTAGCTGGAACTTGTATTACCTGCACTATTTGATCATTTTTCTATTACATAAGTTAAGTGTCCAACTACTGGGAGCAATGGCTTACTATGCACCTCAATAGCTATCACAATGTCTTCCAAAAATTGTTCCTAAACTGACTGAGGTTTGGATCAATGAAGAAATATTGAAGTAAACTTTGAGATTGCTTAGGGTTCTAAACTATCACAATATTTGTTTTATCTAATTATATTATTCTTTTGGTTTAGTGATCTAATTCTTTGTCATGGACATTGCAGGCTTTAACAGACACACACCCAAAGGTTCAATCCGCTGCTCAGATGGATTTACAACAGGTAACATGCCTTGTATCCGAGTGTCAATTCCAATCATCTCTATTTTGTTCAATATTTATTGCTTACTATTCTATTCAAATAATTTTTATTTGACTAGTGCTAACTACATCAACAGGTTGGTAGTGTAATCAAGAACCTTGAAATATCTACACTAGTTTCGACATTACCCTTGAGTATCTCAAATCCCAATGAATACACAAAGCATTCCCTTGACATTCTTCTGCAGGTATTTTTTAAAGTTTCATGTCAGGCCTTCTATACCATTTTTTGCGATATTTGATGTTGTTTATTTATTACCAACATCTTGTATTCCTTTATCTCTTACCATCATTTCAGACAACGTTTGTCAATACTATTGATGCTCCATCACTAGCATTGTTGGTGCCTATAGTCCACCGCGATCTTAGGGAAAGAAGTGCAGATACTAAAAAGAAAGCAGCCCAGATTTTTGGAAACATGTGTTCTTTGGTAACAAAGCCAAAGGATATGCTACCATATATAAGCTTGATGCTTCCTGAAGTGAAGAGGTATTGGCAGAATATTTTTCCATGTATGTGTCTCCACCTCTTGCATACATCTCGACCTTTGAAAACAACCCAGAAGACTTTGAATGATTTTGTGTAGGCCGAGAAATGTTTGAAAGGCTTGCTTGTAGTGTTAATATTTTAATTTTTCCTAGGCTCTATGGTAGAAATAATGTATTTGCTTTAGTAGTGCAAACTTCTAGAATCTTAAGTGACTGCTTGAACACCAAAAGTTGTCATTATATTTTTTCCCTTTGAATGAGAATACAAATTGTTAGCCTTAAAGGAGATTGGATTCCAACCACTTCTGTATTTTAGAAGCTTATATACATTTTTTTACTATAGATATATTGCAGGATTTTTCCTTTACTAATATTGGAACTATGGCATCTGGATAACAAGTTGAGCAAGCACATTTGATAAAAACAAATTTTGTTAGTCCAAATCCTTCAAAAAGAAATACCCTTGGGAAATGGAATAAACGTGTTAGGGTGTTCTCATCAATGCCAAGCCATCACAGCTTATTACATTTTGATATAACATTCTAGTGATTATTGGGTTACCCTTGTACAAGATGAGCATTCTTGCTTGCTATATTGCATTGTGTGGGTTCTGTTTGCTGTTTTCCATAAAATTGCATTGTCCTGACAGGTCTATGTGAGATGGCATGTCAACGTGCCTTTATTTCTCATCTTGCAGATCCAAGCTAGGCATTAAGTCTAGTTTTTATTCCTTTATTTCTTATCTATTCATTTTTACTACTGTTTATATGTACCAAAAGTGCCATTGCCAATGAAGGTAGGTGTTACTGAGAATTTTAGGTGCAATTTCTTTAAATTTCTCAAGTTTTTGCCCTGAAAGTTGAACTCTTGAGCATGCATTTCATCCTTGCCTCAGCTCTGTTTGGCAGAGCAGACTAAAAATGTAATGGCAGACATGTTTGTTCAAGTGAAGCCTGGCCATATAGAACTACCACCTTTATGGACTCTGCAAGAGGATTGCCTTTTTTTTTGTTGCAATTAAAGTTGCATTTTGTTCATCAGGCAATACAAACTCTTATCAAATTGCAAGGTGTAATTCCAATCTAACTAAGATGGGGTGGACAACATGCCATGAACATCCAATTCAAAAGTGCTTGTTAGGGTTTAAGTAGCTTACAGTTCTTGTTCCTGACATTAGTTTTTGAAATATCAATTTTCTAAATTGTTTTAACCCAATTTTCTCTTGATTTTATGGAAATTGGGTGTTTGGATCTAGAAAATTTAATCTCTATTATTTTGGCTTCTCTTAGTATGAATACAATTTTAATATGTAAAACCCATTACAGTAAGTAATCAAGTGCTCACTGGAGAAGCAATACCTAGTTTCAATACTCATGCTCTCCTCCAAAGTTATAAAGCCTGAGTATTAGGATTCATTAAGTTGGACATGGAAAGCATTTGATATGTGAGCTTTTAATGAGGATTAAGTTGCAAGGGAGCGAAGGTAAAGTTCCGCATGAAGGATAATTTTAAATGGGTTTTATAACCATTTTTAGTCCTGTTTTAAAGTTTCATTTTTTTTTAAATTGAAACTGTCATCGGTATACCGACACATTGTAAGTGTCGCTCTTTCGACGCCTTATAAGCATCGGTCTTCCAACGCCGTGAACGTTTTCCCTTTTCGTCGGTCTTGCGACGTTCCATTTTTTTTTAATTTTTAAATGCCCGTTGGTATTGCGACAGTTCTTCCTAGCGTTAGTATTGAGATGCCTCTACAAAGCATCGATATTGCGACACTTTGGGAAAGTGTCGGTATTGCGACACTTTAATAAGTGTCGAAAGAGCGACGTTGAAAATTTCGGACCACATATCGTCGAAATTGCGACAGTTTACGAACATCAGAAGAGCGACAGTTTACAAATGTCGAAAGCGCGACATTCAAAATGTCGGACCGCTATCGTCGGAATTGCGACAGTTTACAAACATCGGAAGAGTGACGGTTTGGAAAATGTCGCTCTTTGGAAACATCAGAAAAAGTGTCAGAATTGCGACACTTTGGAAAAGTGTCGGAATTGTGACGTCATGGCTAACCACGTTTTGTCTAGCCTCGAACTGTCACTCTTGCGACGACTATTTGTCGGTAGCGACGAAGTGGCCGTCGGAAATTGGGCCAAATTTTCTAGTGTGGCCATTAACCAAAAAAAATTTCCAATTCCCCTGAGGGTTACATTAGGCATCAGTTTTTTATTTTACTTTTTCCCAATATTTAAATGCATTTATCTCTCATGCCATTGGTTGATCAACTGGGGGTCTTATTTTGGAGCCAGCAATGGCTATCTTGGGACAGATTAAAATTCCATATTTCCAACCTCCTCTTTGAGAAGATGTATTATGTCAAAACAAGGACCACCAAAAATAGGTAGACGTCAATACATCTACTCTATAGAAAAGCGAGCGTGTCTTTCCAGGTTGACTAGATCTTACAATACAAATTTAAGCATTGGCTTCCCTATTTATTACAGAAATCAAGGAAAAATTCATGTTAAGCAAGGATTATATGGTAAGGACCTTAAATTTCCTTCATGAATTTTATTGTATATCTCAAGTGTATAATTTAGCAGTTTCTCTTGTAGTGGTTTGTCCCTAGTGAGATGCTCTGGTAAACATTGACATCTAGTGTGTTTGTAATTCCTATATCTACATGGAACATTAGATTTGTAACTTGCTTAGAGATACTTGACATCATCTTTTAGTGTCATTCTTCTAAGAGAGGTCTTCACCTTTAAGGTCTTTCTATTCTTTTGAGCAAGTGCAAATTTCTATTTCGAGTGTGCATAGAAACTTAAATTTAATAAAAATATCATCTTGTGTTTTTTGAACAAGTTTTTCACCTTTACATTTTACAATCTATATCTTCGGTTTGCTCATCTTGCTTCATCTTTTCCTTTATCACTTAGTAAACATTGTAGAAAAAATATTCGTTGTAATTTTAACACTAAGCTTCCTAGGAGATTTTGTTGTCTAATTCTCGGCCAAAGATGGAGATATTTTTAATATATCTAAACTTTTCATTTATTGTTAAGAAAAGAATTTGGCATTCTACTAGATGCATCATCAATGGATTTTACAAACAACCTTGCACCAGCATGCCATATAGTTTACGGTGGCTTACATATGTTGCTGTCTATATGAACCAATTCAAGAAGTCCTTTAAAAGGGATTATGGTATCTTTAAGGAATTTTCCTAATGAAGCTTACCTTTAAAAGGGATTGTGGTATCTTTAAGGAATAGTCCTAATGATGCTTGCCATAAAAGTAATTTATAGAAAACTAAAAAATTTATGATGAATCCACATTCCAACCATAACCAAGTTTTCCTCATCTCTACTAGTTTCTACATAGATGGCCCAATATACAGTGTCACAACTCCACACTTGCAATACCCGTCTACTAAAGTTGTGTAAACTACTGTACAAAATTTTATACCATGATCCTGGAGATTGCACTTTCTCTGATCTGGGAAAAAATTCTTTCTTTGTCTGTTGATAAGTTGTAAACAAGAAAACACGTGAAACTTGGATGTGGACAACAGGACTTAACAAGGTGATGGTTCCCTTTGGAATGTTCCTCATAAATCAAGGGACTTAGTGCATTCTAGGTTCTAACAGACTTGTAATTCTATGTAAATGTTAAATTTTTGACATTTGTTACAAATCAACGAAAATAATATGGATAACTATAATAATGGATACTTACTACTCTCTAAAGCACACAACAGAGGCAGCTAGCGTAGGAGATCAACTCCAAGACCTCATGCATGAAGCTCAAAGCACTCAACCACTTGAGCTAGCCCACCAGGCTTAATTACTTGACATTACTTATATGATAAGGAGTATTTAAATAATATTTTTTGAATATACTCATTAGGTTTGCACTCCATGCAGAGACAGGACATGGATTTTAATTTTGGAAATGGATATGTTATTGTTAGTTTTGGGGCCTGAACATGGACATTTTGTCTAGATAAATTTTACGATAGCTAAAATGTTGAGGAAATCTGCTCAAAATCGCTTTGTAGCCCTGAAATGACAGTTTTGAGAATCTGATATGTCCCTGAAATGTTTCAAGGCTATATCCCCTACGTGTCAGTATTTGAAACACTGAATGATGTTTCAAGCACCTCATCCCAACGTTTATTGTAACTTGGGGGCTACTCACTAAGTTGCATTTGTTGGGGAGCTACAAATTAAGAGTTAGTAGGCATGTAGATCTTTTTGGGTATGTAATTTGCACCGAAGCAATAGAGGGCCTTGTTATTGTAAGGTTTGAAAGAACATTTGTGATATTCATCAGTGTTATCTAATAGTGTTCATGGATTTTCTGCATTACTTGTTGATGTTACATTATGTTCTGTAGAATTGACGAGAAAAACATTGAATAATATCCTCTATCCTTATTCTTATGAGTTTTTTTTTTCCATTGTACCTAGTGTTGTTCTGATCATTTTTTCTGCATTTTTAATTGGTACCATGCTAGTCAGTCATTGAAAATCTAAAATCCACAAAGAATGCATAACAACGATGTCTCCAAATCAATTTTACCGAATTCCCTCTGATTTGAGTTGGATTCTCAAGTTTGACTCTTCTCTGTTTGGAATCCAAGCCAACTTGTTTCTGGGTTGGACTCAGCCTCAAGTAATCCCATAAGGACTTGCAAATATGGCTTGGAAATTCAACTCAAACATGAGTTAGATTGATTTCGGTAAGTCAAATTTTTGAGTCTCGTGAGTCAGACCCAGTCATTTGCCTATTTCACTCGTTGCTCAGCACCAATTATCATAAATGGTATGGTGCTTCTCTTCAACTTCATAAATTCCTCATTGCGTGTCAAATATTTATATCTGAAATCTGTAAATGAATTGAGTCATACCTGATATGCTCACATGCCATTTCTTAGCAAAATGAAAAAATATTTCACTATGAATTAAATGCTTAAAATAAATCTTTATGACCCCTCGATGAAACATTTACTAACATGCCACATGAATGAAAGCTATGTCAAATTCTCCAAGGGCCAAACTGTGTGAGAAAAACTGACTACTTGTACAAACAATTGCAGCAAAACTAACTTCAGAACTAGTACAGGGGTTGTAGTTGAACTTCCATTCCTTCAGATGGGAAAAGGCCCCGCTCACCAGGTGGTGATACACTTTGGTGCAAGAGATCTATAGAATCGTCATCTTCATGGTTTCCCATAACCCAGTTTCTTTTGGGTGGAATTCTAATTTTCTTTCCTCTTTTAGACTCCTAGTACTCCAAGTAACCCACAGTCACAGCACCAACTACAAACCACAGAACTAGAGCCCAGTTAAGTCCTCTCACATCCTCACCACCATATCTGTCTCCAAGTTGTCTCATTCCACTTATGAGAGCTATAATCCCAATCACAAGTGCACTTCTTCCAGTAGCTACATGGAGGTACTCCCACATGATCCTTTTTGAGGAAGGTTGCTCCCCTGCAGCAGTTTTCTCCGGGCACAAGTAAGCATTGATTGGCTTCCAACATGCAAAAAATATAGCTGCCACACCAAACTTCACATGCAGAGATTCTAATTGAAATCCTTTTAGTTCAGCTGCAGCAAAAATCAATCCAAGTAGCATCACAGATATACCATAATATTGCAAATATACATGGATCTGAAACCATCCATCTCCTTTTATGTGTTTCAAATATCTCGCTGCCAATACTCCTCTAGGAAGCAGAATTCCCCATGCTAGGAACATAATAAATCCATGAACCGCTAAAATAGGGAGAAGTTTCTGGTCAGCCTCAGCTGCACCCCTCATCAAATGCACTAGCACTACTCTGCTACTTGTCTAAGAATGCATATTTCTGTCAGTTAAGTGTTCCTCAGACCAAAGGGCACCAATAGCCCAAACAAATTTCAATGGTGAAGATGGATCTATAACATTCTTATATTCTTGTCCTTTATTGCATCTCGGATCCAACAACCAAGTGAACTCAAATGTTATAATTCCATTCTCAGATTTGCTTCTTACATCAAACAATTTTTCTCCAGTAGGATGCACGTTTGATGTATCGATCCTTCAATGAAGCAAAGTTTCTTTTTTTTTTTAATTTTAAACAATTGTCAGTCTTCCGATGCTTCTTTATAAGCGTCGATTTTGCGACACTTAAGAAGTGTCGGCATTGCAACACTTATAAAACGTCGTTATTGCGACACTTATAAAACGTCAGTATTATTGAGATACTTATAAAATGTCGGTATTGCGACACTTATAAAATGTCGGTATTGCGACACTTATAAAACGTCGGTATTATTGCGACACTTATAAAACGTTGGTATTGCGACACTTATAAAACATCGGCATTGCGACGCTTATAAAACGTCGAAATACCAACGGGAGTCTGCAAACGTCAGAACAAGTGTTGCTCTTCCGATGCTTTATTGAAGTGTCAGAATCGCAACTCTAAGGCTAACCATGTTTTGTCCGGCCTCAAACTGTCGCTCTTGCGATGACTATGTGTTGAAATAGCAACGAAGTGGCCGTCAGAAATTGGTCCAAATTTACTAGTGTGATCACAACATAATTACCAGATATCATAAGTTCAAGGTTAAGATATCATAATTACCTTTCTCATGATTTTCCTACCACCATCCATTTACACCAATGGACCCAACCAATCTAATTCATTATCATACTCTTGCCTTCAACTATCCTTACTCATGCATCGAGCTTCATATGAGTCTTGCATCACCTATTTGGTTTCATTCAACTCTCCCCAAGCTCCATTAACTTTCCTCCTTCCCAACCGATTCCCAAGGCCCTTAAAACATAAAAGGAAAGAACAAAAGCAAACAAGAAGAAAACCATGAAAACCAATAGAAAAATTGACACAAACAAACAAAGTGGCAAGGCCTTGCACCAAACATAATCAAAGCCAAAAATAAAGCGCAAAAAATCACAAAAGACCAAAAGCACAAGACTGGCAATAAATGCCATGAATCAATCCCCATGGTTCCCAGTGCTTCCAAGGGAAATCTCAACCTGATCCTCCTTCAATATTTCATGGAAATATCTTGCCATGCAATCTCCTACATCATACTGCCATAAACACATAACTGTCAGTGCATAAATAAATATAACAATATACCAATTATCTTACCTGGTTGTGCCAAACAAACTCACTTTTAACTGAACAAACATGTCAGCCACAAGTTCCAAAGATCAAGGCAACTTATCTATCAATTTGAAACCAACCTTTACCAAGTCTAACAACCATGTGATAGTCAATAATTAACTCACATTCTTCAATCATAATACATAATGCTACAACTCTCACCTACTTACACTCAATTACATATCAATTGTCTCAACACATATGTGTTAGTAAAACCATCTTAAAACAATATCATTTCTTCATGCAATATTATAGACACATACTCATATCATGCAATTAATCAAACATTAAAATGGACTGTAAATGTACCATGCTAGATAAATCAACAATATGACATATTCAAATACTCAAACACCAAATATATGACATAAACAAACAGTCAAGCACCAAGCACATGACATAACCAAACTCATACCTTAATGTATCTCAGGGGAGGCTATTTTGTCTACACAATCAATCTAGATTAGCACAATATAAATTCACAACATATCAACTCAAACGTAAATAAGTTCATGATATCCATAATAGTAACTAGCTAACATGCTCACATAGTAAACTCATAAACGAATGTCATTCATGCATAACAATCACATATGCATAGTCAATCTAGATTAGTACAACACAATAGCACAAATATGCCGACTCATACTTTAATATCATAACCTTAACCATCTACATAGGAAAAACCAAATTAGCATTCTAAATATAACATAAAGGTCCTAAGTACAATGACCATAACCATCATGCATATGACCACAATGTGTATAACAACAAGTTACTATCCTTCATGACTAACCGACACATGTACACATGATCACACTGATCAACTAGAATTTATCACACATGTAACCACAATAACAATGAAATGACAATCATATAAATATTAACCCTAATTCTTATAACAACCATTAACCAAAATACTTGCATACCAAACATATAAACCTATATGACGATCTTCTCTCACCCTGAAGTCTAGTGCCGCAACTTCTCTTTGATGATCTGCATCTCCTTCTCTATCTCAACCAACACATCAACATCATAACATACCAACAACATCATGATGACCTAAAATTCCTACAATGACCTCATGGACAACAACTATAACCATGACAATGCATGCATACCAACATATAGACACTGACATGCATAATAAATGCATATAAAACTGACATGTACTCATGACTAACGCATCCCAACAACAACATCATCAACTCCTACATGGAAACACAATTGTAAAAATGAATACCACCATCCAAACATAACAAGCACATATACATCCTTCATGAATGCATGAAAAAAAATATTTTGCCCATTCATTCTAAGTGTTGAACCATGCTCTGATACCACTATTTAACACTCACCTCCCACATTTACCCAAGTTAACCGGTCCAATGGGGTAAACATGCGACGAGAGGCTACTATGATTTGATTCAACCTCCCAGGTCACCTTAAGTAAGTAGAACCGATATAACACAACCAATATGACCATACAAGCATGATACTGAACACTCAGAAGTCATCCATCCCTTCCACGTGATCAACCCTTGAGAAAACTTGGCATTATGTTGCATTAAAGCCTCAGTCGCTCCCTTGACATGGGCATGCATGTGACTAGGACCCTCCAGTTGCTCCCACAACAAGGCATGCCTGCGATTGGGTACTTTTTGAGGTAGTTTTGTACTAGAAACCCTAGATTTTGCGCCACTTTTTCAGGGCCAGGACTCAGGCCACTTCCCATAACTCGATGAAACTTCTAGAAATGAAAACTAACATCGAAACAATGATACAGATGCAAATACTTGAAAAAGGACTTGACTGGACCCATTCTAGCCATGACCGGAATTTCGTCAAACATATCACTATTACACATTCTACATCTCATAATAACAAATCTAATCATAGGGGTCTCATACTTATCTGAGAATCTCTAAGAAGCATGGATGCCTTATCACTATAGTTGCATTATCATATATTAGGTCATATATTTATTGTTCATTCATTTATAAATCAAAACATGATGAGAGCCATACATCATCGATGTCATAAGACATATTCTTAACCAATATATAAACAACATAAATAACGAGGATAAAACAACCATAAATGCCACATATGAAGTAGTACATTTACACTTAAAATACCAAGGGAAAGAATTCTTATTAATAAATACAAAAACCAACTGGGTATGGGACTACCATGTTCCACCTGACCATAGATTGGTTGAGCCAAATCTCTCTTCAACTAATCACCCCCGTGCCATATTCCAAGCATGAATGTGGGACTCAAAACCAAAAGAATCAACTAGGGCTTCTGAAGGTTAAACCACCTCACCCTCATCAATAAAACCAGGCTTTACTGCAATCCTTACTGGATCACTAGGCCATAAACAAGCATGGATGCCTCCAGATCTCTCCACCTCAACCATGAGTAATTTTTCCATCTCAACCTCTCGGATTACCATGTATCCTTCCATTGTCGGTCAAGGGATTCCTAGGCTTATGAGGTATCCACCCTCTGGGATTTATCGTGTATGCCAACCCAGGATTCCTAAACCCACTCAAGGTGTTCACATCCATGCTTTACCATGTATCCCATCCTAAGATTCCTAGGCCTTTTGAATAATCCTGAGATCACTCAGCTTTGAGTCCATCCAACAATCCATCTCAACCAAAACATGAGAACCCCATCACACCATGGCTATGTAGAAATGGCAAGGAAAGGCTAAAGAACACTGTCACACCTAACAAAACCCTTTCCAATGACAACAAGAGAACCAAGAACACACATGCATAACCGTGCATACCAAATCTAGCAAGGAAATCACATATGCAAATTGATACCTGCAAGTAATCTTGTTGTAGCTGCTTGATCCTACTCTTCCAGCTTGCTTGATCTTTTCTTTCCCCTTTTCCTTCTTTTCCTTTCTTGATCCAATGCTGAAGTGCTCCAAGAAAACTATAAGTGTCTAAGAGTGAGTGAGATAGAGCTCCAAAACTGAACTAACAAAAGTCTATGAATTGATCCTCATAATCCTTTTTATCAATGAGACCTCGATTTTCTTCAATTTTCCATTATTTTCCTTCAATTTCCTCCTCACGTGCAACCTGTGACCTTTCACCTTCCTCTTCTCCTATTTTCCATTATTTTCATAAATAAATGCCAATTAATGCTACTTTCCTTTTCAAAGCCTTTTCCAATTTCCTCTTAGCCATAATAGTCGAAATGGACACCCACCAAGATGTTTTTCCCAACATTTAACTTGGTATACGTGTCCCATGACCTTGGTATTATATATTTTTACATGGATTTTTAATGAGGGCTGTTACATTCTCTAACCTATAAATAAAATTGTATTTTTCAATTTGTTTGTATTTAAATATTAATCATAGCAATGTGTCCATTTATTGGTGCAAGGACAAAGAGTGTAGTAAATGGAGCCTCCATTTCCGAAATCTACCTGGATTCAGAACCCATTTTAAACTATCTCCAACAATCTTTAAATCAAAATGATAAAGACAATCCCCTGATTCCTTCAACTCCAACAACATAATATTTCTCCTCACATCAAAAAAAGTTGACACATAGTCATAAGAAAATGGTCGAATTCATTTGAATCTAGCACTACCTACACCTCCTCTTCTACTCACCATTCTCTGAAGAGGAGGCATAATTTCAAAAGCAAGGGAACACCGCATAAAACCACTGATAGAACCATGACCAAAGTAACAATTAAAAGGACAAACCATCACTCCTTTAATCCCAAACTGAATTTAAACTACCAAGTTGTCCCATAAATTCCAAACCGGAGGTCCAAATTCTAGAAAATTTTGGAATTCACTGCACAATAAAGGCATAATTCATCTCACAAAATAGAGCCATACCAAATCCAACTATGAAAAGTTCTAGATACTTATACTGACACCAACAACACTAAATCTCCCCTCGCTCAAAGGAAATAACACCAATAACAAGATAAAAACCATAATGTGTAAATAAATTAGGTCCAAAATTGACTGAATGATGCCCCAAATCACAAACCCAGAGAATAATTGTTATGAAACCATCTCCAAAAATAGAAGAAAAGAGATATCAATGCCTTATAAATAAGCCACTTTGAGGGGGGAACCTCCTTTACATTACATAAATGAGCAACTCTTGAATGATACAAATGAAAAAACCTCATTTCTATATATAGGAGTCCATGGGGTCAAAATATAATCCTAACCGACCTAACAATAATACTATAAGGGCACAATAATAACAATATGGGGGCTATAGGGGTACAACAATAAAAATAAAGGGGCTACACTAACAATAATAAGGGGATACACTAGTATTATAGGGACCTAACATGCCCCTCTCCTTCAAACAAGTGTTGCCCTCAACGCTTGATCATTTCTGGATGCTTCTATATAAAATTCTCATCCTTCCATGTGGAATCTTCAATGGGTAAGTTCTTCCACTTGATGAGATTTTCTGAAATTAATTGTCGAGTTCTTGTTTCTGTGACCGCTTCATAACTTCTTTCGTTGTGATGTTGATCTTCCTGTTGTTTTCAATTCTGCACCAAAGTAAGGTTATCCTTTGAGAGTTGGAGAACTTGTTTTTGATGCTCGATGCAATCTTCCACTACTCTGTCATTAATATTAGCTTTCATTTGATCCTTAAAACTATCCAACTTAGCCTCCATTTTTTATTTTAAACCATCTATGTCATCTTTGATTGCTCTTTGTAAGATCAAAATTTGTTGCACTTGGTGCTGTAATTTTTATATCTCATACTGCAATTCTTCCTCTTCATGCACCATAGTAGAGATTTATAAGGGCTTAATGGGTGTGGAATTATTTTTGGGAGGTATTATAGAACCCAATACTGATAAAAATGCTTCAATATGCCCTTGGAATCACTTCAATATGCTTTTTCAAACAAATGTTATGCAATTTTAAAAAACAAATACACACCTTTTTATTGGTTTTGAAGCGCTCGATATTAAAACTGAATTATCTCTGTGATTTCGGATCTTCAATATTTGAAATTTGGTCCTATATCATCCCTCTAAATCTTCTTTTGAATTCCATAGGTCTGACCTGATTTGGATTCTTCGAGGCAAGGTTATGCCCAATCTCCCACAATGACCTAATTATGGACTAGTTTAGTAGAGGGAACTTGTACAACATTCCACATGTCACTGTTTCCTCCTTTGGCTCTAAAATTGATAAACAAGAAACTGCAATATGTGTCCTTTCAACCACCTTTTACAGAATTCCAATCCGATGCTCAGAGAAAGTGTTATGATGATTTTCCCAAGGTCACCTCTTTTAGATGAAATTCGGGAGCTTTCAAAAACCCTAACTTTCATAGATCATATCTCCAAAAATATTGCGAACCAAGATCTGAAATTTTTACATGAAGTTCCTCGGGATTGCGGCTTCTTGTGTTAAAAATTTCAGCTTCTAACACTTCGTAGAAAAACAGTTATAGTGAAAATTCCACGATGACCTATTTGGAGCAGTGAAACCCTAGAATCCAAAGCTCTGATATCAAATGTTATGAAACTAGCTCCAAAAATAGAAGAAAAGAGATATCAACGCCTTAGAAATAAGACACTTCAAGGGGGAAACCTCCTTTACATTACATAAATGAAAAATTCTTGGATGATACAAATGACAAAACCTCCTTTCTATATATAGGATTCCATGAGGTCATAATATCATCCTAGCCGACCTAACAATAATAATGTAAGGGCACAATAATAACAATATGGGGGCTACAGGGGTACAACAATAATAGTAATGGGGTTACACTAACAATAATAAGAGGATACACTAGTATTATAGGTACCTAACAATACCAACAACATAAACAAAAGAGGTATGAATATAACCTTATTGATGTACAAGAGCTCGATAACCAATATTAAAATTCCCCCAATTCCAATACCACGTTGAAATGTAATCAAGATACCAACACCCAAAAGTAGGAACTGTATAGGGATAAGATATACCTTGAGAACTACTATCCATAAAGTGGGAATTGAGCAAATGGCCACCAGCTTGAATACATGCCTAACCTCTGTAGCACACAAATAAAGAATGACAAACATCAGCTCCACCAACTCTCCAAACAAGGCAAAAGAAACCATAAAACCAAACCCTTGCTACCAGGCTGAAACTCAACAACATGTAAACTTAAAATCAAAGGACTCGTTCTCAAAAGAAAACATGTGGAGGAGGATGAGGAATGACCCTCACCTCCATTCCCAATATGAACGTACATCCGCCACCTTGGTGCAATAACCATGTATTTATAACTATGCGATTCCAGGTTCCTTCTCCAATTTTTTTCACTGGTTCAATGCCACGCCATGTTGAGAAAGAGACAAGTGTAACAAGGCCATGAAATCCAATAGAACATTGTTCCCTTCACCATTCACACCCCATCAAATGAGTTATATTTGATAGTTAAAATTCTTAAAAACAACCATGTCATAGTCAATAATTAACTCACATTCTTCAATAATAATACATAATGCTATAACTATCACCTAATTACACTTAAGTACATATCAACTGTGTCAACACATATGTGTTAGTACAACCATATTAAAAAAGATCATTTCTTCATGCAATCTTAAAGACATATACCCATATCATGCAATTAATCAAACTTTCAAATGGACTGTAAACGTACCATGTTAGATAAATCAACAAGATGAAATAATAAAACACCAAATAGACGACATAATCAAACAGTCAAGCACCAAGCATATGACATAATCAAACCCATACCTTAATGTATCTCAGGGGAGGCTATTTTGTCTACACAATCAATCTATATTAGCATGATATAAATTCACAACATATCAACTCAAACATAAATAATTTCATGATATCCATAATAGTAACTAGCTAACATGTTCACATCATAAACTCATAAACAATTGTCATTCATGCATAACAATCTCATTTGCACATTCAATCTAGATTGGTACAACACAATAGCACAAATATGTCGACTCATACTTGAATATCATAACCCTAACCATCTGCATAGGCCAAACCAAATTTGTAGAAAATCTCTAACAAAGCTATAATACCATGTAGAAATTATATTAATGGACTCACTCTGATAATGTAATGTACTATAAAAAGATATTGAATCCTTCTACAATATTTGCGAAATATAAAACATGATCACTCAATCACATGCAAGTAAGAGAAAGAATCAAATCAACACACAACACCAGATATTCCTGGGGAAAGCAACCACTAAAAACTCCTCCATCTTTATTGTATAATCAACCAAGGAATCATGAAACAATACAATGTATTTGTGATCACCACAATCTCATACACTCTACCAATTGCTTCACACTGATCTAGGAAAAATTGGACAAACACATATCCAATTATCAGCCTACCCTCAGCCTACCCTGCTTACGCAATCCCTAGAGAATTAAAACATTATTAAATAATAAATTCAACCTTCCTTGAGTGCGCAATTCATCATGGGCTTCCCATGGTTTTATATAACTGCACCTGGGCATCTTTCCTAAAATACAATTGATAGTTTACTTGCCTTGAACCTTTGTCTCCATTGGGTCTCCACCATAATTAGCATGCATGCAGCTATAAATAGTGAATCATCAACTACTTGGTAGATCATTACTAGTGAATTAAATCTATTTTAATTCACTTGACCTTCCACTGGCTCATCAAACAGTTAGAACCAACTAAATTGATTTTAACTCAATTAATGTGAGTTAATTGATCCTACTCACACTACACTAGTACTACAACTGCAACTGGACCCTATTAATAATAGAATCACTCTACATGCCTATCCTTTGACCCTCAACTCGAAATTCTTGAGCTAACTAAGTCTATCACACTTAGTTAACTATTACAAGTTGTTATGATAAGATTACAATTTATTTTCCAATTTATTTAAAAATTGGTTGCACACTAATGTGTCGCTAGGATCCATCACTGCGTGACCTGTGATCCCACATTAGAGTGTGTGTTGTTTCTGAATGCCAATTTCACTGTTTCTTGTTGCAAATTTCAACATTCCCTCTCAACAAGAAAGGAATCAATATGTTCCGATCTAGTACCTTTGGAATTTTCTTGCACACAACACTTCTCTAGTGTTGTTCGCACATGCAACTCTTCTGAAACTGAATAGCCTCCAAAAAAATGAATCAGTATAATGCATCTATCATTAGAGTCTTCTGACTGCTGCTAGCTACTACACATGTCTACTGGACTCTCTGCGTTGTTGACATCTGCATCCATGCACTCTGCACTACTTTTGCGCTCCAGTATCTGACACCTACCACTCTGATTTTTGTCCTCCTCACATCTGACTGCATCAATATAACTGATCCTTCCTGCTACTATTTTACTGTGGGCTCCTCGTAGACATTTTTGATCCATGAGACACACCATCTCAATGGACCCTACCCAAATTTCTTCTTGGGATCATATATGCACATTGCTCCACCTCACACCTGGAGGTATAGCTGCATGTACTCCCTCTGCCCATCTGGCTCGAAATTTCCCCCTATTGAAGGTCTTTGTTTGCTTCACCTTGTAGATACAACCACTGACTTCCCCATTGGTCTTGGGACCACTTTCCATGCATTGTTTCTAATAATGGAGTCATACCCCTCAACCATGCAATCAACCCATGTTGGATGCTGCATTGCTTCCTCAAAAGAGGATGGTTCTATCACGATACACTCGCTCATAAGAGCCATATATCCAGTGTACCTATCTAGGGACCTTCTTTGCCTGTGCTATGATGTAGGTGCACCTACATGCTATGTCACATCTAGCATCAATATTTCAACCTCTCTGGTGCGCTTCCTACCATTTCTTGTGGATGACTCTGCATGAGTGGCTTCTTCCACTCCATGATCCTCTACTTGTGGTTGCTCCACATCCTGAGGTTCATACTTGGGAACTAAGAGTTCCTCATCTACATGCAAGTCAAGCTCCCTCTCAAGGGACAATCACATGGCTTTCTCATACTTCCCCATGCTACATCCCTTTCATGTGTTTATCTGTGCAAGATTACCCTTTGGAAGACCTGTAGAAATCTGTTGCAAGATCCTCAAATAACTCTGGTGTAGATGGCCCAATCTCCTGTGCCATAACTCACATGTATCCCAACTCACCACCTTCCCTTATTTACTGCTCAATGTTGCACAACCATATACATCAAGTTTTTAGAGGTTCTTCACAGGAACCCCAATCTTCTTTACCTGTGTTGTGGCTTTGTGACGAAGGAATTCTTTTCCGTCACTGAAAACCACATAATATCCAAGATCCTCCAACATAGCAACTGAAACTAAATTATTTTCAAGCCCGGTACATGCATGAAATCTTTTAATATGAAAGGTTTACCTGACTATCTCTAGAAAGTAACTGTACCAATCTCGGTAGTGTTATATCTCCCATCATCACCCATCTCGATGTGCATCTGATGATCCTTCTCCTCCAATCTACTAAAGAGTTATTTGTTTCCCATCATGTGGAAAGATGCTCCACTATCCAAATACAACATATATCTCATCACATTTTATGCCATGCATGCGATGAGAGAGAATTCCAACTCAAGTTGTGAGGCCAAAGCTTCACCCGCTGTAGCTCCTAGAGCCTTCTTGTTGTTCTTTTTCTTTTCTATTTTCCTGAGCTTGTCCTTGACTGCTAATTTCTTGTGGTCACTGCTGCTTTGAAACAGATTTGTTAAGGCCTTCCACATATCATACGGAGTCACCTTCCCAAGGGGACTTGAGACAATATGATCTCGAACTCCCTCTAACAAGATCCATCTCGCCTTTGCTACCTTCTTCTACCATGCATCAAGAAGTTGGGCATCTAGTGTTGTGGGCTTGGGAATATCATTATCTATGAATTCCTTCAACCCATTGTCCTCCAACACTGCCTCCATCTTGTCTTTCCATGCAATATAATTCGAACTCCCCTCGAGTTCATATTTGAGTCTGAAGCCATTGAAAGACATCTTAATCAGCTTATAGCTCCAAATAAAGTACTTGCAACTTTGAATATTGTTCAACACAATCTCAATTTATTCTCCACTATTGTGATTCCTGGCACTCTGATACCATGTAGAAAATCTCTACCACAACTCTGACACCATGTAGAAAATATCTAACACAACTATAATATCATGTATAAATTATATCAATGGACTCAATATGATCATGTAATGTACTAAAACAAGATATTGAATCATTCTACAATATTTTTGGAATATAAACATGATCGCTCAATCACATGCAAGTAAGAGAAAGAATTAAATCAATACACAACACCAAATATTCCCAAGGAAATAAACTACTCAAAACCCCTCCATATGTACTATATAATCAACCAAGGAATCATAACAATACAATGTATTTGTGATCACCACAACCTCATACACTCTACTAATTGCTTCACACTGATCTAGGAAAAATTGGAAAAACACATAGCCAATTATCAGCCTACCCTCAGCCTACCCTAATTACACAATCTCTAGAGAATTAAACCCCTATTAAATATAAAATTCAGCCTTCCTTGATTATGCAATTCATCATGGGCTTCCCATGGTTTTATATAACTACACCTAGGCAGTTTTCCTAAAATACAACTGATAGTTTACTTGCCTTGAACTTTTGTCTCAACTGGGTCTCCACCAGAATTAGCACGCATGCAACTATAAATAGTGAATCATTAGTTACTTGGTATATCACTACTGGTGAATTAAATATATTTTAATTCACTTGACCTTCCACTAGCTCATCAAACAGTTAGAACTAGCTAAACTTATTTTAACTCAATTAATGTGAGTTAACTAATCCTACTCACACTACACTAGTGCTACAATTGCAACTGGACCCTATTAATAATAGAATCACTCTACATGCCTATCCTTTGACCCTCAACTTGAAATTATTGAGCTAACTAATTCTATCACACTTAGTTAACTATTACAAGTTGTTACGAGATAAGATTACAATTAGTTTTCCAATTTATTTAAAAATTGTTTTCACGTTAATTTGTTGCTAGGATCCATCACTGTGTGACCTATGATCCCACACCAGTGTGTGTGTTGTTTCTAGATGCCAATTTCACTGTTTCTTGTTACAAATTTCAACAAAATTAGCATTCTACATATAACATCAAGATCCTAAGTACAATGACCATAACCATCACACATATGACCACAATGCATATAACAACAAGTTACTATCCTTCATGACTAACTGACACATGTACATATGATCACACTGATCAGCTCGCATTTATCACACATGCAACCAAAATAATAATGAAATGACAAGCATATAAATAACCCTAATTCTTATAACAACCATTAACTGACATACCTTCATACAAAACATACAAACTTGTATGATGATATGCTCTCACCTTGAAGTCTAGTGCCATAACTTCACTTTGATGATCTACATCTCCTACTCTATCTCAACCAACGCATCAGCATCATAACATACCAACAACATCATGATGACCTAAAATCCATACAATGAACTCATGGCCAACAACTATAACCATGACAATGCATGCATACCAACATATAAACACTGACATGCATAACAAATGCATATACAAATGACATGTACTCATGACTAACGCATCCCAAAAACAACATCATCAACTCCTACATGGAAACACAATTGTAACAATGACTATCACCATAAAAACATAACAAGCACATATACATCCTTCATGTATGCATGAAAATAAAATTCCTCCCATTCAGTCCAAGTGTTGAACCATGCTCTGATACCACTCTGTAACACTTGCCTCCCACATTTACCCAAGTTAACCAATCCGTTGAGGTAAACATGTGACGAGGCTACTATGATCTGATAAAACCTCCTAGGTCACCTTAAGTAAGTAGAACTGACATAACACAGCCAATATGACCATCCACACATGCTACGGAACCCTCAGTAGCCATCCATCCCTTCCACGTGATTAACCCTTGATACAACATGGAATTTTTTTTGCATTAAAGCCTCAGTTGCTCCCTTGACATGGGCATGCATGCGATTGGGACCCTCCAATCGCTCCCACAACAAGGCATGCCTGCGGCTGGGGACTTTTCGAGGTAGTTTTGTTCTAGCAAACCCAGATTTTGTGCCACTTTTTCAGGGCCAGGACTCAGGCCACTGCCCCTAACTCCATAAAACTTCAAAAAATGAAAAGTAACATTGAAACAATGATACATATGCAAATACTTGAACAAGGACTTGATTGGACCCTTTCTAGCCATTATAGGAATTTTTTCAAACGTATCACCATTATGCATTCTTGTTGGCTCGAGGGATCCTAACCCAGGTTCAGAGGTGAAGGTTTGCCAACAAACCCCTATATTACTGGCCCTTTCGGCAGTGACCCACTTATGCAGGTCAAAGTCTCACCCAAAGCAGTATGGGAGGGTGCTGGAACCAGGTTTCCGCACCCTGAGAGAGAGTAGGTAATAACACAAGTCCACAATTATCAGATCTACACAGAAGGGTGATCCGCAGGGTTCCAGAACGTAACCAAACTATAGTTCTTATTAGATCTACTCTAGTAGGTTCGCATCCATGTGTGTATCATCAATTACAACCATAAAACAACATAATCGCAGCTAATATTGTCAACACAAATAGTTGTGTTCATTAACAGAGATGCAATCAGTAAGTGCAACAATAGTCACATCATAGTAAAATGTAGATACTTTCATACCACAGAGATAAAACAGACGAGTTCGCAGCTTAATTAGGAAATCTTAGTTCACATAAATCATAATAGAAAAGATCCAAACAACATCATATGTTTCAGTAATACTTCACATATATTACTTATCAAAATCTTCTTACATTCCCTGAATACCACCTGTGCACACAGCCAGCAGGGTCCGCACACAGCAGGACAGAGGATCTCCACGCACACAGCCACTAGGAGTCCTAACCCAAACAACCCAACCCAAGATCTAGCAAATTGTACTTCATATCAATCTCTATATTTCTTCTCCCTATCGACTCAAAAAGGTTCAACTATTTATACTAATTTAGCCTACGCATCCAATGGTTCACAAACTGTGGTTTGCAGACTCTTGTTCTACCCTTGACCCGCTTACAATGCATTAGGGGCTTTGACCCACCCCAAAACCCCTGCATTAGACTAAATATAATCAAAAATATACAAAATGGACCAGATTTGCAGCTTTGTAGAAGACCTTGTTCCAACAGTCCCCCAACACAATCTTGTGACTCGTCCCAAGTCACTGAGATGGTGGGGTCTCCACTTGCATCTGCAACAGTTTGAGCACTTGAACCAATGGGGGCAGCACGGCTTCGCTTTGGGCAGCAGCATTCTTGGCGATGTCGACCAATTTCTGTGAAATCGGGCCTTCTGTCACAGCGGTGGCACTTTCCAGAGTTTGGTTGAGCTGCTTCACAGCTATATCAACATCCTACGACAGTTTAAGGGCGTCAGTAGCCCAGGGCTTCAGGCGATCATTGAGGGCTTTCTGCTTCTGTCGAAGCTCTTCTATCTCAGCTTGGAGGTATTAGCTGGTTCGTAGTCATGCCAAGCACTGGGCAGAAACCAACGTGGGCAGGGTGGCTTCCAACATTTCAAACGTCTCCTCTTTCTCTCGCTGGGCCTGGGTTATTTCACGCATGAACGAATTGCGTTGGACCTTGATCCATAGTTTCATGGTATTTTTCAGTAGTTGAGCACCCTGTGCGATCTTCCCTGTGATGATGTTCATAGCTACGATGACCAGCACAGATCGCTAGGCCCGCACCTCCCAAGGCATTTCAAGCTACAATTTAGCCTACAGATCGACAATCTACTGCTCCATCCATCACTTAACCTTCGCAACCTCTGTTCGAGAAGCCTTCAATGCGGTGACCAACCCCTCAACCTTTGCTTGAGGCGTAGCAGTAGCCGAAATCTCTGCTGGAACTTCTGCGCAGAGCTGGTGAATGAAGCTCTCAAGCTCCTTCTACTGCATGGTGGCAAGGGCGACTGCAGCGTTGCTTTAGATGATCATTTGCTCAGCCAAGCCTAGCTGTTGGTGAATCTGCAAGTCCCGATGCTGAATCTCCTGAAATATACCTATGTGGAGCCCTTGCAAAGCATCTGGGGGAAATCTGGCTAAGTCTAGCTGCACCTCCCAAAAACTATGGACCTGCATGCTCAGGTCAGGTGGATTGATCATAAGTGCAATGCCAGGCAAAGGGTAGAGGCGGCTTTCTATTGTGGTGAGCGTAGCATTGCTGGTGGTTTGTGGCGTCCATACCAAAGTCACACTGGTGTGCAGTGTGTCTGTCTTTAGTTGCAGCTCGCGGATCTCGGCCTATAATGTGGCGAGCGCAGCCTTCTGTTGTTCTTCGAGGGCGTCCCATCGATCCTGCATGGCTAGAGAGACTACATCAGCAATTTGTTCAAGGTCACCGTCAATTAAGGTGACAGTTTCATCATGTTCTGTTCGCTGAGTGCGCTGCTTCTTCTGGGGTACTTTGGTAGGCTCGCCTGTTCACTTTGTTTCACGAGGGGATGCAGTTCCTCCTGCATTCCCTCCTTCTATCCCTAATTTAGGTTGTGAATCTTTCTATGTGGCTTCTTTGGCATCCTTCTCATTAGTCTGCTTCTGCTGCACATCTTTCTTCACAGCCGGTTCTGTGTCCTTCCCGGTACTTTCGCTAGAGCCTCCAGTATCCTTAATAGTGACAAGGGGAATTACTTATGTTGTGCTGGCATCTTTAGGGCCCAGTGCCCCGGTCTTGAAGCCAACCTTCCACTGCGGGGGCCAGAGTGCAATAATATTGTCAATTTCTTCGTTTGCGACCATCTAGGGGAGCGAAGCCCAAGCTTTCTCCTTTCGGCTCCGAATCTGTATGTTGTGCATGGTCACCCTAAAGGTCGTGATGCGCTTGTACCTATCATAGATTGTGGTGATAAGCGTGGTCGAGAGTTGATGGCAGTTGCCACACTGCTCTAGAAGAGGACCCAAAAGACTTGATTTTCCTCTATGAGATGTGCATCCTTGGAGTCCCACAAGTGCGCTTAATGGGCTCCTTCACACATATCTAGGGTAAGCTCAGGGAGGACAGACTCCGTAGGAGCTTCCCATGTTACCAATGTTATGAGGAACAACAACCACGAGTAACAAAAGGCGTGCCCTAAGTCCTTCTCGGATGTTGGCCAAAAATTTGTCACATAAGTACTGAGCTCAGTTGAAACAAACCCCCTTCCCACATTGGTCTGATAGCTGGATCACATAGGTGGGGACGGTGGCGACTTGGCATTTTTGCATCAACTTGCACGCCGGCAACATTGTGTCCAACTGCGTAGTGGGATCATTGATGGATTTGACGATAAAGCCTCGGGTATTTCGCTCCACCTTGTATTTTTGGCACACAAATTCAGCAATCTCGCCTTCGTATTTCTTACCCACTCGCTCCAGAGGGCTTGGTCTCTTCATTGGGAGACCGGTAATCCTATGAATCAGCACAACATCAATAGGAGTCCTGTCTTGGATCCACATGTAGCCTTTATGAATTAGGGCAAGCAGCTGCCGTGCGAATCGGTCCATAATATTGTAATGACCAAAATGGGGCATCCTGAGTAAGTTCAGGAGCCCAGACCCGACCAGCCCACGCACCCAGCGTTGAGGGACGACCGTAACACCATTTTCATCATGAATCGCGTTGAGGTATAATGCAGGTGCTAGTTCAGGGAATGCTTCGAAGTTGGCTAGGTCGTGATCGTCAAACTTGACCTCATGAAGCTTACCGAAAGGTTAGCCAATGATGGGGACCTCGTCTGGGGTCAGTGGCATCTACAGGTAAGTGACCAGGCCATCAAGATTCTTCGGCGTGCACGTCGATGTCCTACGCGGTCAAAAAAAGGGAGGTAACCAGTCAATTGGCTCGACGGGTTGTGCTTCCTCCCGAGCTGCCTGTGGGGATTTTGCAGTTCGCGGGGAAATTCGCGGCTTTCTTGCAGCCCATTTCGTGGGCTTTGGGGGCTTTTCAGAGCTCTGCGCCTTTGCTTTTCCTTTCCTCGTGTTTGGGCTCGGCGTGGAGAGAATTTCTTCCGCCTCAGACTCGATTTCCACCACTTACTCATTCCCCTGTTCTACCGAGGTCATTGGTTCAGAAGGCTCAGCGGGGTTCGTAGCTGTCATCTTGGCGCGAAAAAAAAAACTCCAGGTTGCTACTGTCCGAGGGGGTAGGTTGCTTAGACATGAAGGAGACACTATAAGCATAGATCATCTTGCAGCACCAAATCGTCACAGTAAGATATGCCAATTACAAGCTATACAACTAATACGGAACCCTTGTCTGGTCTATTCGACCCTTTTTATAGCTAACGCGAGCGATCAGTGGTTGGGAAAGCTGCACTTGGAACTTACCATCATGTAAATGATAAAAAATCTTGTTGAAAATGGCAACAAAAAAACAGTGAAGGAGGCCTCCTGAAACATCTTTCCTGATCCTAGTTGGAGATTGATCACCTAAACTAGGTGGGGACCACACATGTGATTTTTGTCGAAAAGTATATTTTTAGACTATGTCTATTTTTAGATATATGGAGCATGGTCTAGGAGTTACGGGATGCTATTCTTGGATGATTGGTCAAGTTGGTAAAAATAGATGGACATCTATTTTTAGACATATAGGTCGAAGTCTATTTTTAGACTGCCTGTCTAAAAATAGAACAGTCAAATATTATTAACCCTTAATAATATTTGGACTATAAACATTATCTTATCCTCTTGGAGCACTTCAGTTTGAGCTACAGATGTGACACATGCAGCTGGAAGAAGGAAATTCGAATTTTCTATGGGTGAGTTGAGCTATTGCATGGTTGACTTCAGTTAGAACTCATGTGGCAGAGTTTGGTGGAGTTGATGAGACAGTTGGTGGAGTTGTGTTCGGTTTAACTTAGTTGAACTAGTTGTATTTAGTTTAACTGGCTAATACACTAGAGATGAGTGGTGTGAATTAATTATTAATTAATTCACTAATTATTAAATCATTATTCAACTAAAGAACACATCAGTTAACAGCAGTGCATGGACAGTTCAGTGGAGACCAGTGTTAGAGGTGGGTGAAAGGGTGGAGTCTACTATCAGTTGTGACTATAGTGTGCATGAGATTTGCACAATCATTGGAGGATATTTCCAATGAGGATTACGCAGTTAAAGCCAAGGTAATTCGAATTCATTCCATTCATTCTCTCATCTTGGATTGCGCAGTAGAGGCAGGCAAACAGTGGAGGAGTTTTGAACCTGTGACTTGTTCAAAACTGAGCTAGTTTGTGTGTAACTTTTGGAGACAGTACTGAGTACTTGTGAGGAGTATTGTACTGAGATTTTTACATGATTCTTCTTCATTATAATATATAGACAGTAGGGGGTTTTCAGCTGTAAGCTGTCCCCGGTATACATACTGTGTTATATGTGTTGAATTTCTATGTGCGCATGCGAATGTTTTCAATACCGCTTGTTGTTTTTATTTCCGCATGTGATGATTAATGTGTAGAAGAGATTATGTGTTATTTATGAAACTCAAATATTATGTGACCAGGATAATCTCGGTGAATAATTCAACTATTATTCAAATTTATACATGGTATCAGAGCGATATTGATCATCAGATCTATTATTCAGAAAGTGATTGCATTTTATTTCTTCAGGGAGAGTCTGCAATCGGGCCAGGTAGCCTCTGGATTCATCCTTCTTTGAAGGTGAAAGGTCTGGTAAATGCCCATGCAGTCGATCTCTGATTTGGAAATAATTTTTCTCACGAATTTTAGATCGGAAGCGGTGGAGTTTGGAGTTGTTGGAATTCGAATTTTGCAACAGTGTTTTCTTGGTGTCGAAGTCAGAATGTCTTATCAAGGATTGCAATTGGAGTATGCTCTTGAAGGCAGCTCGAATTATATTGCATGGAGAGATAGGATGGAGGCGGTGTTAGATGATAACGGGCTGAAGTATTTCATAGATTCTGAAGTCCCAAAGCCTACTGATGCTGCTCAAGTTGAGGCTTGGCAAAAGAAGATGGCAAGGTGTCGAAGGATTCTGTTGGAGGGCATGAAGGATCACATAGTATCCAACCTGCATGGAAAATCTTCTCCATACTTGATGTGGAAAGCGTTGACAGAATTGTTCCAAAGCAAGAGCGACCAAAGGAAGTTGGCGCTCAAGGATAAACTCGGGAAAATAAAGATGGAGAAGAATGACACTATTCTAGTATACTTGACAAAGTTTGTCCACTGCAGGGATGAGCTTGGGAGTGTAGGAGTTAGTGTGGATGATGAGAACTTGGTGAGCTTGGCTCTCCTTGGTCTTCCGAAGAGTTGGCATTCCTATGAGGACTCTGTCAATGTTCGGGAGAAATTGCCAAGATGGGAGTGACTTTGGTCGGATCTTGTGCAAGAGGAGATAAGGCGGAATACCAGGGATGGATCTTCATCAAAGGTATCTGATGAAGAAGATTGCGCTTTGGCTACCAAAGCAAGGAAGGGGAAGGGCAAGAAGGAAGCTTCTCAATCCGGTGCGGATGTTAAAAAGCGTGACATGTCCAAAGTGAAGTTTTTTCACTGTCAAGATCATGGACATTACGCCACGAATTGTCCACAAAAGAAGAAGAACAAGCAGGCTGCTGGAGCTGCAGCTGGTGAGGCTCTTGCCTCGCAATTTGAGCTGGAATTCTCATTGATCGCATGCATGGTGTCTAGTGCATTGGGATCGGGGTGGTATTTTGATAGTGGCGCTTCCTTTCACATGACGGGAGATGCAAATCTTTTCAGTGACTTGGTGGAGAAAGGTCTCCAAATTCATGTTGAGTTGAGCGACGGTGGACGATACAATGCGACCGACATTGGTACCATAACCTTTCAGAGGGAGTCAAGTAAACTCATTCTTTTACAAAATGTATTGCATGTACCAGGTCTAACAAAGAATTTAATCTCAGTCGCAATGTTAGAGGATAAAGGGTATGAAGTTGTCTTTAGAGAAGCGAAAGTTTTCCTTCGGCACAAGGCAACGGGACAAGTCAAGAAGGTTGGGATTCAGGCAAAGAATCTCTACAGACTTGAAGTAGATGGGATGTCTATGGAGCTTCCTACTGTTGGGAAGCGAGAGAAAAACATGCAACTGAAGCTTGAGAGGGAGCAAGTTTTGCATGCAGGTGAAAGTGAACCTCGGGGTGTGGAGCAGCCACAAGAGGATCATGGAGTGGGAGAGACCACTCATGCAGAGAAACTTTGTGCCAGATGGGCAGAGGGAGTGCATGCAGCTATACCACCAGGTGAGAGGTGGGGCGACATGCATGATTAATCCCAAGAGGAGATTTCTGGGCAAGATTCATGAGATGGTGTGGATCTCATGAATTGAAACTGGCTACGAGGTGCCCACAGCGCAGCAGTAGCAGATCAGTTGGATTGATGCAGGCAGATCAAAGTGACAGTGTCGGATACTGGAGCGCGAATCAGAGTTGACAGCAAGTGCAAGAGTGCATGGGTGCAAGAGTTCAACAGCGCAGTGGTTCCTGATGACATGTGAAGTAGCTAAGCATAGGTTGAAGACTTTGATGATAGATGCATCAAACTGATTGAGTTGTTTGGAGCCTATTCAGTTTCGAAGATGTTGCATGCAAAGGGTGCATGGCGCATGCATGGAGTTGCATGGTGCATGCATGAGTTTGCATGGCGCATGCAAAGGGCGCATGGCGAATGCATGGAGTTGCATGTCGCATGCATGGAGTTGCATGGCGCTTGTGAAGGTTGCAGGGTGAATGCATGGAGTTGCATGTCACATGCATGGAGTTGCATGGCGCTTGTGAAGGTTGCAGGGTGAATGCATGGAGTTGCATGTCGCATGCAAAGAAATTCCTTTCTTGTTGAGAGGGAGTGTTCAAAATGGAAACAAGAAATAGTGAAGGAGGCCTCCTGAAACATCTTTCCTGATCCTAGTTGGAGAGTGATCACCTAAACTAGGTGGGGACCACACATGTGATTTTTTGTCGAAAAGTCTATTTTTAGACTATGTCTATTTTTAGACATATGGAGCATGGTCTAGGAGTTGCGGGATGCTATTCTTGGATGATTGGTCAAGTTGGTAAAAATATATGGACATCTATTTTTAGACATACAGGTCGAAGTCTATTTTTAGACTGCCTGTCTAAAAATAGAACAGTCAAATATTATTAACCCTTAATAATATTTGGACTATAAACATTATCTTATCCTCTTGGAGCACTTCAGTTCGAGCTACAGATGTGGCACATGCAGTTGGAAGAAGGAAATTCGAATTTCCTATGGGTGAGTTGAGCTATTGCATGGTTGACTTCAGTTAGAACTCATGTGGCAGAGTTTGGTGGAGTTAATGAGACAGTTAGTGGAGTTGTGTTCGGTTTAACTTAGTTGAACTAGTTGTATTTAGTTTAACTGGCTAATACACTAGTGATGAGTGGTGTGAATTAAATATTGTTTAATTCACTAATTATTAAATCATTATTCAACTAAAGAACACATCAGTTAACTCAGTGCATGTATAGTTCAGTGAAGACCAGTGGAAGAGGTAGGAGAAAGGGTGGAGTCTACTATCAGTTGTGACTATAGTGTGCATGAGATTTGCACAATCATTGGAGGAGATTGCCAATGAGGATTGCGCAGTTAAAGCCAAGGGAATTCGAATTCATTCCATTCATTCTCTCATCTTGGATTGCGCAGTAGAGGCAGGCAAACAGTGGAGGAGTTTTGAACCCGCGACTTGTTAAAAAATGAGCTAGTTTTTGTGTAACTTTTGGAGACAGTACTGAGTACTTGTGAGGAGTATTGTACTGAGATTGTTACATGATTCTTCTTCATTATAATATACAGACAGTAGGGGGTTTTCAGCTGTAAGCTTCCCCAGTATACATACTGTGTTATATGTGTTTAATTTCTATGTGCGCATGTGAATGTTTTCAATACCGCTTGTTGTTTTTATTTCCGCATGTGATGATTAATGCGTAGAAGAGATTATGTGTTATGTATGAAGCTCAAATAGTATGTGACCAAGATAATATCGGTGAATAATTCAACTATTATTCAAATTTCTACAAATCTTCCGAAATCGCATCATTAAATGCCAGCTGCCTGCTCCATTCAACGGTATATTTTGCATTTTACTCGATTTGACTGTCCCAATGGCTACCTTTCGCAGCTCTGGTGCGCTCAATGCACACCTGTGCTCCCAGTGCGCCTGTGTGCGTTCAGTGGGCCTCCTGTGCACACGATGGTCTAGCCAACATTCCATCTGCGTTATGAGTGGGCCTACTACTTTCTTTACTAGTTTGAAGCTCCCATGGCACTCAGCGTCCCTGCGGACTGAAATGGCCTTGTGAAGCAGTTCTTTCAGAGGCGCTGTGATCAATGCGTACTCCTACCTGGTTTTTCTGTAGTAGCTTGTGAAGTGGAGGAGTGAGCACAGTTGTTTCATAACTGTAGGTGCTACCAAATCTGTAGCTTCCCTATTATCCACCATCTTAAGAGATTTTCTGTAGGAGATGCACCTATCATTCACACACCCTTTCCTGCCAGTGGTAGTTATCTTGCGCAATTCTACGCAGCTTCGGATTACCAATCCAGGTTGTTCCCTGCGTAAGTGAACCAGAGGGTCGAAGCACAGGAGTAACATAGCCCGACATTCCCCCCATTCCTAGAATGCTGCCTTACACTCATCCCACCACTTCGTAGGTGCTATGCGTAGGGCGAGAGTGAGGGCCCATAACCTTCGTTCCTTTGGAACTTTAGCTTCAAATGCTTGCAAAAAGTCCTTAATGCTACCAGAACCATCAAAGTAGGGCAGATCTCTTACCTTTGAGGATATACATCAAAAATCCCTTGTAATTATGAGACATCACAGCGTGGATATGTCGTGCAACCGGTTTTGCCAATTTTCTAGTTCTCTGTCAGAGTTAGAAAAATAGTCGCTATCCTTTTCCCAGTAGAGCATACTATCAGCCGTAAGGTTGATCCAATCTTCATTCTGCGTAGTTAACTTGTATATGTGATCTACCTCCTCGTTGATACGCACCGTCTCTATATACCTTTCTCCTTCTGTGGGGTCTAAAGGGACTATTACTCATATCCCTCTGTTCTCAAATATCATGCTTATCTTCTTCAAGTTGATAATGTCACCCATGTCGATGGCCCAATCTAACCCTAGGAGCACAAGGTAAGGGTCCACATCTTCCACAATCTGAATGACCTCAAAGTTGGCCCGGACCTTAACTCCTGCAATATCCACTACAATCTATGACAACCTTCCTAACGGTATGATCTTCTGCTGATTAGCCATGCGTAGCTGGATAGTGGACCATTCTAACTTGGGTTATCCCATGCGCTGCCACGTTTTCTTGGGCAGCACATTCGCATCCAACCCTAGATCCAAAATAACTTGCTCCATTTCGTAATCCTCAATTTGTGCTGTGAGCTGCATTTCCCTACCAGTGTGTTTCTTGTACTTGTACAGTGTGTTTACATCCTTAACTTCCAGGGGCAGGTTGGTTTTTTCTGCGCAACTGTTTAATAGAGCCTGGAGGTTCTCAACGACCTGCTAGTTGTGCAGTAGTTTCATGCATGCTTGTAAAAATGGTCGGATCCCCTCCCCTTCTTTGGAGGCCGCAGAGACTTGTGAAGTAGATGCTTTTGTGAAGTCCTGCTGAGTTGCGATAAAGGTTTCCCTTTCCTTTTATAGGTCTAGGCCCTCTAATTTGATGACTTCTTTCCTGATCAAAGGCTCAGCCGCAGCTTTTTCTTCCACCCCCTCGGTGGCTAGGCCACTATGGGTTATGATATTAATACCTGGTCCCTCATTCCAAGGCTCTATTGTAACCTTTTGCACATTCTACGTAGGTGTATGTTGTTTTTCCTGTACCTTAGCCATCAAAATCGGGCAGTCCTCGATGATGTGGTCTAGCTGCCTGTAATACCTATAGGATTGCCTTGTAGGGTACGGGCAGTCCCTTGCAAAGTGACCTATCCCCCCGCAATTATAACAGATTAGTTGGCCTCTTCCCCTACCTGCACTCCCGCCTCGGCCCCCTCCCCTACCCCTAATGGGGGAGCCCCCGATACCAGAGGGGGTCCTTAGTGACGAAGGATTTGTCTGTACCCTATAGATGTTTCCTCGGTCTATCAGCAGATCATAAGTTTGGTAGTTCTGTTCATCATGCCCCACAAACCTACAAAACCTACACCATTACTGCTTAACCTCTAGAATACAAGCAGCAAGGCGAGAGCAGTGGTTGGTGTCGTGCAACCCCGCAATGTGACAGTCATCACACCATAGTGTCGGCCTACTTGGTCCTGCGGCTTCTCTAGGATGTAATGGGCTAGGTCCTCCAACCTACATGTAGTCTGCTAATAGCAGACAATTATCCTTGGTGTGGCCACTCACCCTGCATCGTATGCACCACCTGTCAGGGCTAGCCTTCGCTCCTCGTTCCTTTCGCAGATTCTGGATCTCCATGTGCATTGCTTCCAGCTGGCCTTATATTTGTTGTACACCTAACTTGGTTTCATCTCGTGGCACAGCCTCCAACTTTATTGCTATCTCCAAGGCCTTCTCCTACGACTCAATGTCTTGGTGGCCCATTGGTATGCGTATGTGGGGCAGCAACATAATAATGAACCACTCTGCATGTTGCATGTCATCATACTGGAATCCTCCTTCTCTTATTACTTTTTTCAATCACTGATCAGCTTCTCATACAGACTCAGATGGACCTTGTTTGAAATCTTCCAGGTCGTTCACTATCTAGGAGTAAGCCTTAGGCTTCTTGAACTGTTGCTTCAAGGCATTATTAATGTCCTCAATGCTCATGTTTACATGCTGGTCAAGGTATCCCATATACCAGTCCAAGGCCCTTCCTTCAAAAGCAAGAGATAGCTGCACCCTTTTCACAGCATCACTCGCTACATTCTCCACAGTCTACACGGACCTTGAAACAAACCAGAATCGATCCATATCTTCATCCCCCACACCCTTGAAGGTGGGTAACTTCATCTGTGAAGCCATATCGTCTTCTGGTGGTGGCGGAGGTGAGTTCTTTCCCTTACAAGGATTCGAAGGTGGTGTTGATGGGGGGGTTATGCATAGCAAAATTGGTCACTGGACTATAGATAGATCGATCTCCTCCTTGATTAGTTCTGTAGTACTTATCACTGAGCGTTGTACCCTCACTTTGATCGGAGCTCATTCACTCGGTATGGCTACACAGGATACTTTTCTCGCACAATAAGATCTTAATCAGTAATGACAAAGTTTTTAGGAACTTACCTTGGAAACCCTTGAAGAACCTCTGCTGCTTCTGAGTAGGACAGAAATTGATCGATTGCAAATTTAGTCACAAATCCTCCTATCACACTATCCACCCAATGATCTACCATGTGAGTAATGGTACCATCAGTGTTTTCCAACTGTCGAATCAGTTCTGGAGTCCACTGCGTGACTTGTTTGTCTTTCCAACACTTCTGAAAATCGACCAGTCTTGCGAGCCAGTCCTGTAGCTCGATGGAAAAAGTTACGAAGAAAATCTCGTAGATTTCCAAGAAAATATACTTATTTTTCCATTCCTCCACGATTAATTTCGCACTACAATTTTCTTTTACAACGAATTCCTGAACTTTCTTTTCAAACCACTCGTCGATTTCTTTCTTTTCGGGTTTCCAATACGGCCTTACCATTACTAAATCTCTCCCTCAAAATTCTCTCGGTCCCGACAACAAAACCATTTGTTGGCTCGAGGGGTCCTGACCCAGGTTCGGAGGTGAAGGTTTGCCAACAAACCCCTATACTACTGGCCCTTTCGGCAGTGGCCCACTTGTGCAGGTCAAAATCTCACCCGAAGCAGTATGGGAGGGTGCTGGAACCAGATTTCCACACCCTGAGAGAGAGTAGGTAATAACGCAGGCCCACAATTATTAGATCTACACAGAAGGGTGATCTGCAGGGTTCTAGAACGTAACCAGACTATAGTTCTTATCAGATCTACTCTAGCAGGTTCGCATCCACGTGCGTATCATCAATTACAACCATAAAACAACATAATCACAGCTAATATTGTCAACATAGATAGTTGCGTTAATTAACAGAGATGCAATCAGTAAGTGCAACAACATTCACATCACAGTAAAATGTAGATACTTTCATACCACAGAGATAAAATAGATGAGTTCGCAGCTTAATCAGGCAATCTTAGTTCGCATCAATCATAACAAAACAGATCTAGACAACATCATATGTTTAAGCAATACTTCGCATATATTACTTATCAAAATATTCTTACATTCCCCGAATACCACCTGCGCACACAACCAGTAGGGTCCACACACAGCAGGACAGAGGATCTCCGTGCACACAGCCAACATGAGTCCTAACCCAAACAACTCAACCCAAGATCTAGCAAATCGTACTTCGTACCAATCTCTATATTTCTTATCCCTGTCAACTCAAAAAGGTTCAACTATTTATACTATTTTAGCCTACGCATCCAATGGTCCGCAAACCGTGGTTTGCATAATCTTGGTCTACCCTTGACCCGCTTACAATGCATTAGGGGCTTTGACCCACCCCAAAACCCCTGCATTAGACTGAACATAATAAAAAATATACAAAATGGACCAGATTCATAGCTTTGTAGGAGACCTTGTTCCAACAATTCTACATGTTATAATAACAGATCTAAGCATAGGGGTCTCATACGTATTTGACAATAAAAAGGAAGCATGGATTCCTTATCACTATAGTTGCATTATCATCTATTAGGTCATATATTTATTGTTCGTTCATTTATAAATCAAAACATGATGAGAGTCATACATCATCACTGTCATAAGACATATTCTTAACCAACATATAAACAACAGAAATAATGAGGATACAACAGCCATAAATTCTACATATGAACCAATACATTTACACTTCAAATACCAAGGGAAAGAATTATTATTAATTAATACAAAATCCAACCAGGTATGGACTACCATGTTCCACCCAACCATAGATTGGCTGAGCCAAATATCTCTTTAGCAAATCACCCCCATGTCATATTCCAAGCATGAATGTGGGACTCAAAACCAAAAGAATCAACTAGGGCTTCCCAAGGCTAAACCACCTCACCCTCATCAATAAAACCAGGCTTTACCGCAATCCTCATTGGACCATTAGGCCATAAACAAGCATGGACTTCTCCAGATATCTCCACCTAAATCATGAGGAATTATCTCAACCTCTTAGCTTTACCATGTATCCCTCCATTACTAGTCAAGGGATTCCTAGGCCTACGAGGTCCCCACCCTCTCAGCTTTATCATGTATCCTAACCCAGGATTCCTAAGCCCACTCAAAGTGTTCACATCCATGCTTTACCATGTATCCCATCCTGAGATTCCTAGGCCTTTTGAATAATCCGAAGACCACCCCACTTAGCTTTGAGTCCATCCGAAAATCCATATCAACCAAAACATGAGAAACCCATCACAACATGGCTATCCAAAAATGACAAGGCAAGGCTAAAGAATATTTTCACACCCGACAGAACTCATTCCAATGACAACAAGAGAACCAAAAACACACATGCATAACCGTGCATGCCAAATCTAGCAAGGAAATCACACATGCAAATCGATACCTGCAAGTAATCCTGATGTAGTTTCTTGATCCCCCTCTTCCTTGCTTGATCGTTTCTTTCATATTTTCCTTCTTTTCCTTTCTTGATCCAATTCTGAAGTGCTCCAAGAAACTCTAAGTTTCTAAGAGTGTGTGAGAGAGAGCTCCAAAACTGAAATGACAAAAGTCTATGAATTGATCCTCATAAGCCTTTTTATTAATGAGCCTCTATTTTCTTCAATTTTCCATTATTTTCCTTCAATTTCCTCCTCACATGCAACTTGTGACCTTTCACCTTCCTCTTCTCCTATTTTCCATTATTTTCATAAATAAATGCCAATTAATGCCACTTTCCTTTTCAAATCCTTTTCCAATTTCTCCTTGGCCATATTAGCCGAAATGAACACCCACTAGAATGTTTAACCCAACATTCATCTTGATATGCATGTCCCATGACCTTGGTCTTAGATATTTTTACATGGATTTTTAACCCGGGTTGTTACATTCTCTAACCCATAAGGAAAATTATAGTTTTCAACTTGTTTGTCTTTAAAGATTAATCGTAGCAATGTGTCCATTTATTGGTGCAAGGACAAACAGTGTAGGAAATGGAGTCTCCATTTCTAAAATATACATGGATTCATAACCCATTTCAAACTATCTCCAACAATATTTGAATCAAAATGACAAAGACAATCCCATGATTCCTTCAACTCCAACAACATAATCCCTCTCTTTACTTCTAGAGGAACAACATCAAAAAAAAATGTCGCATAGTCATAAGAAAATGGTCGAATTCGTTTGAATCTAGCACTAACTACACCTCCTCTTCTACTCACCATTCTCTGAAGAGGAGACATAATTGCAAAAGCAAGGGAACACTGCGGAAAACCACTGATAGAGCCATGAACAAAGTAACAATTAAAAGGACGAACCACCGCCCCTTTAATCCCAGACCGAATTTAAACTACGAAGTCATCCCCTAAGTTCCAAACCAGAGGTCCAAATTCCAACAAATTTTGGAATTCACTGCACAATAAAGGCATAATTCATCTAGTAAACTAGACCCATACCAAATCCAACTCTTGGAAGTTCAAGATACTCAAACCGACACCAACAACACTAAATCTCCCCTCACTCAAAGGAAATAACACCAATAACAAGATAAAAACCAGACTGTGTAAATAAATTAGGTCTAGAATTGACTTAATGATGCCACAATTCAAAAGCCCAGAGAATAAGAACAACGAAAACAAAAGTGGTATGAATACAACCTTATTGATGTATAAAAGCTCGATAATCAATATTAAAATCCCCTCAATTTCAATACCACAGTGAAATTTAACCAAGATACCAACACCCAAAAGCAAGAATTGTATAGGGATAAGAGATACCTTGAGAACTACTATCCATAAAGGGTGAAATTGAGCAAATGGCCACCAGCTTGAAGACATGCCTAACCTCTGTAGCATATAAATAAAGAATGACAAACATCGGCTCCACCAATTCTCCAAACAAGGCAAAAGCAACCATAAAACAAACCCTTGCTAGCAGGTCGAAACTCAACAACATGTAAACTTAAAATCAAAGGACTCGTTCTCATAAGAAAACATGTGGAGGAGGATGAGGAATGACCCTCACCTACATTCCCAATATGAACGTACATCCGCCACTAAGGTGCAATAACCATGTATTTATAAAGAAGTGATGCTGAGTTCCTTCTCCAATTTTGTTCACTGATTCGATGCCACGCCATGCTAAGGAAAAGACAAGTGTAATCGGGACACGACATCCAATAGAACATCATTCACAACCTATCAAAGGAATTATAGTTAAAATTCTTAAAAATATAATTATTTATTATAAAAAAATGAAAAATAATAATAATAGGAAAATTTTATTTTATTTTTTAATTAAATAAATTTTAATAATTTTAATTTGTATAATTATCACTACTTATTATATTATTATTATTATTATAGTTGAAAAGCATAAAGTTTTCTATAATATATGGATTACGTTAACTATTATTAAGGCGAGCAGGAAAAATGGTTAGAATTTTGAGATTATGTTGGAGTAAAATAAAGAATTAAATGATTTATAATAATTTTAATTTATATAATTATTAATTTATTATCATATAAGTGAAAAGTGTAATTTTTTTTTAACATATTTGATTTATTTAAAAATTTATAGAGTTAGATTATTTTAGATATAAAATCAAGTTTTAATAATAATTGATTTATAAAAAATTAAATATGTTATGAGTAAGAATTGAATATTAATTCATAAAAATTAAAAATTTTGAGAAGAAATTTGGTATGAAGATTGTTATAATTGAATTATATATATATATATATAATTGATTTTATATAGAAATTAATTTGTAATAGGTTGTAAATTTAATTTTGTATAAAAATGATCAAAACACTAGAAGTGATGGAATAAAGTTAAAAATAAAATTAAAAAGAAGGTGGAAATTGTTTATCTAAGGTAAAGTTTTATTATTTTTTTATATTATATTGTCTCATTTCAAAACAATAATATAGTGGTGAGTTTTTATTGTTTGAAATATTTAAATAGATTCAAATCATTATTAGGAATTTGGCTTTTGTGATCCATAAAATGTGTGTAATAATTTTCGGTGAAAATCACATAAAAGAAATTTTTGTCGACGCGTTTCGAACCAGCCAATGTGGTTCATCATCAGGACAAGATGAGAAATCTGATCAAGAACCCAGTTTAAGTAGATCAGGACCGCTCCAACTAACCGTTGGAAAAACGGCTAGTTTGACTAGAATAGGAAAATTATTATTATTATTATTATTATTTGATTATATTTTTATTATAAATTCTATATAAATATAAATCAAATCAAATCAAATCAAATAAATAAATAATAATAATGATGATAATAATACTAATTAATCAATTAATTTAATATTACTAAAGAGGTAAGATTTTAAAAAAATAAAATAAAATAAAATAAATAAATAAATAATACTCATAAAAATAAAAAATAAAATGAATAAATTAATTAATTAATTTAAAAAAAAATAGAAAATAGAAAATAAAAATAAATAAATAAATACATAAATAAAAATAAAATAAAAATATAACAATTTAAAAAATAAATAAATAAATACGCTGAGAAAGGTCCTAAGGTTAAGAAAGATCCTTGCGATCGGTTATCTGGAGTTCACATTCCTTTTATCCAAGGTACGACTAATAAAATCGCAAGGATATTGAAGAAACATAATGTCTCTTCAACTTTTAAGCCTCTCCGCACTATCCATGGTTCTCTTAGATCAGTTAAAGACCCTATTAGCCCGATGGATGGTAAGGGTGTTTATTTGATTCCATGTTCCTGTGGGACCCCTTACATTGGTGAAACTGGTCGATCAATTAACCAAAGAATTCATGAACATGTCGCTGACCTTAAACATGGTAGATCTCGGTCCTCTGCCTTGGCAGAGCATGCTGAAAAAACAAATCACCATATTTGTATTGAAGATACTAAGGTTATTGCAACTATTGACCACTTCCACCACCGAAAGTTAAGGGAAGCCTTGGAAATAGAAAAGAGGCCGGTTAACCTTAATAGGGATGATCGATGGAATGTTAGCAGATGTTGGATTCCTACACTTCACTCTTAGTGTTTTTTTTTTTTTTTTTTCCTTCTCTTTTTGCTCCCTCGGGTTGTTTTTTCTTCTCGCAATCTTGATTCCTCTATCCAAATGTTCTCCTTTTATTTTACTTATTTGGTTTTTATTAGTATTTTTGTTTTGTTTTTATTATATATATATATATATATATATATATATATATATATATATATTTTATTTTTTTTAATTGTTATATATATATATATATATATATATATTACCTCTTTAGTAATATTAAATTAATTGATTAATTAGTATTATTATCATTATTATTACTTATTTATTTATTTGATTTGATTTTATATTTTATTTTATTTATATTTATATAGAATTTATAATAAAAATATAATCAAATATATATATATATATATATATAATTTTCCTATTCTAGTCAAACTAGCCATTTTTTCAACGGCTAGTTGGAGCGGTCTTGATCTACTTAAACTGGGTTCTTGATCAGATTTTTCATCTTGTTCTGATGATGAACCACACTAACTGGTTCGAAACGCGTCGACAAAAATTTCTTTTATGTGATTTTCACCGAAAATTATTACACGGATTCAAATCATATAAAAATTTAAAATTAATATCTTAAATTTATAATTCCAACATTCTTAAATCACAAGCATTTATTCTAAGCATTTATTCTACAAAAATTTAACAACTAATGTTCATAATTCCAACTATTTTTTATTGAATATTTTTTTTAAGTAAAACTCATAATTCCAACCATTTTTTATTGAGATTTTTACTAAAAACTAGGTAGAGAACTTGAGCAGGAAAAAAACAAACATAAAACTTTTAATCTACCGTTAAAAGAAAATTGAAATGATAATAAAATTATTTTAAAATTTTTTTTAAATAAAAAATTAATGTAATGAATTTCTAAATCTAATAACAACATTAAGATTATTTTTATTTTCAACTATAAAATTTTAATAAAAGTAATTAAAGTAAGATTCGTTGTACCTTTGCCACTTTCGGCGTCAATGTGCCGGTCAATACGGCGTTTCATTGGGATATCTACAGTTAAAAGAAAATTGAAATGATAATAAAATTGTTTTAATATTTTTTTAAATAAAAAATTAATGTAATGAATTTCTAAATCTAATAACAACATTAAGATTATTTTTATTTTCAACTATAAAATTTTAATAAAAGTAAGTAAGATTCGTTGTACCTTTGCCACTTTCGGCGTCAATGTGCCAGTCAATACGGCGTTTCATTGAGATTTCCAACTATCCGCCGCCTCTATGTCCCTCTCAGTACTTAATAAAAGTAATTAAAGTAAGATTCGTTGTACCTTCGCCGATCAATACGGCGTCAGTGCGCCGGTCAATACGGCGTTTCATTGAGATTTCCGACCATCCGCCGCCTCTATGTCCCTCTCAATACGGTGACGGGATACAATTTTGACAAGCTCTAGACTTTGGAGGTTTAGCAATTTTTTTTTAATTTAACTTTTTTTTATTAATAAAATTACATTATTTTAACCCGGATGTGGGTGATCTACAAGTTTAATGGGGGACTTGGATGGTTGGCGGGCGCGTGGAGTTCATCTGCCGTCAATCTCCTTGGCACCCACAGCGACATCAATTGCATTAACTTCGACTGGTCTGGAGCAATTAAGTGGCACATTCCTCCAGTTTTACGCTCCAGCGATTTCAACATGGCTTCTTCGGGACGCTTCCATTCTGGTTTGTATTCTCCTGGCTTTCGATGTGATACGAATACCCCTGTGCTTAATTCCTTTGGCTTTCATCTCTTTGGCTTTCGCCCTGTCTTTCTCCCCGCGGAGATCGACACCCGCCATCTTTCCAGTCTCGACCTGAGTCTCTCCTTTTCGCTCAGTTTCAAGCCCTTGCTTCTGATTTTAATGCCTTGTCTGAGACACAGGATGAGAAGCAAGAGGGGCCTCTGTCGCGGGGGTACTTCTCGCCGACCATCTCCTTCCTCGCCCAGCTCATCCTCACCGCCTTCTGATGCCTTGAGAGGCCGTTATCCCAATTCTCATAGCGGTAGGAGCTCTCTGATGGGGCGTAGGTTTGATTTGCTGGCCAGAAATCTCTCCAGTTTGCTTCCGGGTCAGAAACACACAGCCCATTTTCGTTTCCCCTGCCTTCTCAACATGCCCACTGTTAGGGCTTCTATCACAATCGAATTCCATGAAGAACCGCCTGATTCGACTGCCAAGTTGGCTAATTCTCCTCCGGAGCACCTTACCTCGGATAAGGTCGGTTCTCCTCCTCACTCTGGTCCGAAGCAGAAGTCGGTTGATGGTGATTCCTTACAGGACCTATTCGTGGATTCAAATGCTGAAGCTCTCAAGGAAGGCGGCTCCACTGCTCTGGGCGACGTTGGTAGGATGTACACTTCCAATCAGGCTGCTTCGAATTTCAATGCTGCTATGCAGGACGAGGACGCTCTGGCATGCCCGGTGGTTGAATCGCCTCACTCCTCTTTTGGTAATTAATGGCCTCTCCTTTCTCTGTTTGGTTTTGGTCTGCTCTCTGTGCCAGACTCGACTCTGGCTCGGTTCTGTTGGTTCTACCCTTGTTGCTATTTTGAATGTCGGTTTTCCCCTAGTGGGCGGCAGATCATTTTGTATAACTATGTTTATAGCTCAGTCGCTGAATGTTGTAGGTTAATACTCTGTTTTGACTCTCAGGCCGGTTTCCCCATCCAGGGTGGCTTCTCTGTGCTTAGAAGTCTTTATGTCCATCATAGTTGTTTCAGTCTACAGGCACTGTGTGTTGCTATTCTGTCAAACTTTCATGGCTGTGCTAGAATGCCCATCTCTCAGGCCAGAATTTCTGAGGCTTCGGCCTCCATGTAATCTTTTTGTATATTAATAGATTAAATCTTACTCAGAAAAAATAAATAAATAAATAAAAAATAAAAAAAATAAAAAAAAATAAATTACATTATTTTAATTTTTTTTAAGTAATTCTATTAGTGATAATCAATTTAGTTGTTTTTTATTAATAAAATTATATTATTTTAAATTTTTAAAAGTATTTTTATGGGTGATATATATATATATATATATATATATATTGTAAGTTTGATCGTATGTTTCATTTTTCACCTTTTTTTTTTTACTTCATCTACATCAACGTATTTAGATATATCACCTCGACCAGATCGAGAAAGAGAATTGAACTTGTGATAACCAAAACCCCATAAACAATTATGATCAAATTTTTATCTCAAATATATAATAAAAATTAAAATTCAAATCTCCAAATTAACCTAATTTAATTGCCTAATCCTCAAAAAAAAAATTATTATATCTTGATTTTAAATTCAATTATTTTATTATATCTTGATTTTAAATTCAATTGAGTACGGTCTCACCCTCCAACTCTGTATTGAATTATCATGCATCGAATTTTCTGCAATGCGTAGAGAGGAAACATTTGAATTGGGGTTATTGAAATTACAGTACTTGTCCCTCCATTTTTGGGACACTGCTCTTCCCTTAAGTTTTTGTTTTTGGATATAATTAATTACAACTCAATATAGCTTATAGTTTGTTAGTGGATTAATTTGAGGGAGTTTACGTAATTTGTATTTATAAAAAAAAATTTAGATTAAATCTCAATAATTTGGCCTAATTAGTTTTATAAATTAACAAAAATCATAAAATTTTAATAAAAATGTTCTAAATATCAATTTTAACTTATTTTATTTTATTTTATATTATAAGTTCTTTTGAAGTAGTGATTGTCTTCATTCACAATCTGGGCCAATGGGATATCCATAGGGGTGAGGTGGTGGCGCTTGGGTTTTTGATGCACTATGATTCTGCACTGGTGTTTTTCTACTAGTTTTTCTAGCTATAATAGTGGGAGCAATCTTTATGGCCATTTTTAGGACACATAGTGATGAATATTACAAGCGCTCAAATGCAAAATCGTGGAAATATTATCCCGATACAAGAGACTACCAATATTCCTGATTCACAGTATTCCTCGATTTAGTCTAGATGGAAAATTTTGTGGCATAAGTGGATCGATTCATTTATTATCTCTCGTCCCTGTAAAGACTTTGGATTCCAGTTTTGTTTTTAGTGGTGGCATTGTGCGGGTTGTTGCTGCTGCTGCTGTTGTCATGTGTAGCATGAAATGGAAATGGTGATGGTCTTTAGATTCTTTGATCAGTAGGTTTCTGGGTTGGTTGTTGAAGGTTATTTCTCTATTGGTTTTTTCGTCATTTTTCTTTGCCACCCTAACTTTTACGGTGGGTGTATTCTTTCTGATTTCTCCACTCTTTCTCCTCTAACAACTTAAGCTGGCGACACCCATTTTGACCTGAATGGTATTTACTTTTGGATGACACTTGGGTGGTGGGTCTCATATTCTCGAGGTGTTTATATGCTGCCTCATTGTATCCAAGTTGTTTATATAAAGGGATGGCCGCTGCTCTTTATGGTATGTGTATATTTTTTTGACTATCATCTGATCATCCTTTTTCGACCATCGGGAGGTTGCAGGTGACATCATAGAAGAAAGGAATTTTTTATGTATGGTGTTTCTAATCGATGGTGACAGCTTCCTAAATAACTGACATTCCATATTGGGAAGTGGGTTTCTATTTATGGTAAGCAGGAAAATTCTTCGTGGGCAGGACAGTGAGGGACTTTTCAGTGTGCTGGCAATTTAAGTTGGTGGTTGTGGCATTTACTGTTTAAAGTTTTTTTACTGAAGTGGCCCGATCTTGGGATCTTGGCAGTAGGGCGGAGGTATGCGATATTCTCTCATCTGACACCTCAGGCCAAGAAGCTCTTATTACTGCTATGATGGCAGCGGAAAGGACCCGCGTGGATGAGGTGGACAGGAGGAAAGGGGTTGACCCAATGACTCATCCTAGACCGAAGGGGGGCTCATCAGACTCGGAGGACAAAGGTGAAAAGGGTGCACACGGTGGGTGTTGGGGGATTGAGACGTGGTACAAGCCAAAGATGCCACAAACCCGCATCTGGAATTAAACAAGTCATCCTGGAATATGGTGATCTGTGGGGACGTGTAGCTAGTCTACAGAAGCAGGCTCTAATCGGGCGATGGTTGTTTTCTGAAATGTCGGAGGCAGATATGGTGGAATGGGTTAAAACTACATGGAGCCCCATAATTGGATACAATACAAAGGTTATTATGATGATGAATTCCTGGTTCAGTATTTATTTTTTGCACAAAGACGATTGTGTCAAGATCATGACGAGGACGTTGGTGAGGGGTAGGAGTTTCATGCAGTTATTGCCTTTGTACTTAGGTTTCAAACCGGTGTTGGAAGCCCCAAAAAACCGACTTGTATGGGTCAAGCTGCCAGGACTTCCTCTGGAATTCTGGACGCTCAAAGCTTTGACATCTATTGGTGAATCCATTGGAAAAATGAAGCATGTCAACCCCAGGATCTTGGGTACTTGTGAAAAGCGAATTACATGGTCGCTGGTGGAGGTAAACTTCACGGGTGGTCTTCCTGGTGATCTAGATCTCATCTGGGGGCAGTGAAGACACAGACAAAGGGTGGACTTTTGGGGGGTGCATTTTAGGTGCTGGATTTGTCACAAGACCGGTCACCTTATGGGCCGATGTCCGCAATGTCATTGGCATGGGGGGAAAGATAAAACTCTCTACAGGGATCCTTCAAAGGAAACTTTTCTCTGGGTTCACGTGAACATGGTCACTCAGGTAAGTCCTCTTTGCCCTCTTCTGACTATGATGTAAATGATAATATTTCCCCTACACTCGATAGAAACCCTCGACCCTCATCTGAGTCTTATATCAATGAGGTTCCTAATAAGGTTTCTGACTCGGTTTTGCATATTTCCCTGCCTTATATGTCATCCATGCCAATAAACACACCCTCTGAAAATTCTGAAAATCCTCCTCCGGACCCGGGTTCGGTGGGTTTGCTTATTGTTTCTCCTTCGATGTCGCCGCTGGAATGGGCATCTCCTCTGCCATTACACAAGCCTGGGATTGATGTGCCAACCGACTCCCCGCGAAATACGGTGGGGAGCGAAATACGGTGGGGAGTGACATTGAGTCGCTATTAGGGAAATCGGGCCTCGACTTAGTTGCCTTAACTGTTTTTGACAAAAATCCCACTGACCCTCCCATGTCTATCTCTCCGGCGTCTGCATCCAACATCATTATTCAAAAAAAAACTAAGTCGGAGATGTGTCATTTCCAGGGGAGGCTAGAAACAAAATCTTTATTCCAATATGATTTGTATGATTTTCATGATGTTCTGATTTCTGTTATCGATGATCCATAGGCACTTAGAGCATGCGGCTCGGCACAGGGTTCCAAATGAATTCTATTATCTCACTTAATATAAGGGGACTTGGCGACCCCTCTAAAGTGTGTCGCCTTAGGGAGCTGTTTAATGACATTAATCCTTCTTTGGCTTTATTTCAAGAGACTTTGTGCCCTCGAATGAAGGCTATTGGCCTCTTGCTCTCGATACGATCAGGGTGGCATGTGGCTGATATTGATGCTACTGGTAGGGCAGGGGCTATGCTGGCGATGTGGGATCCTAATATGGCTCAGTTTTGTGCTTTCAGTTTTTGTGGGGGGATTGTCTTATTAGGATTTATCAGAGGTTTCTCAAAGAAAATTCATGTTATCAACCTATATGCATCTTGTCATGGTCGATCTGCTTTTTGGGATCGTTTTGAAGCCTCACAGTTATTGAGGGTATCGAATCCTATTGTCATTGGGGACTATAACGCCACTTTTTTTGTTGATGAGTCACGGGGGCACAAGACGAGACCAGATCCATTGGCTGATCACATTGGTTGTATTTTTAGTGACTGTCATATGGTGGATATATGTCATGTTCCTCTGGCTCTGACATGGACTAATCGATGGAAGGGGGAGGAGTACATAGGGAAAAGGCTGGATAGAGCCATGGTGTTTGAAGACCTCATGTGGGTAATGGATAATTTCTGATCACAAGTTATAGAAGGAACCTTATCTGATCACATGCTGATTTATCTAAACTGGTGAAAAGAAGCTCCGGTGTATGGGATCCTATTTAAATTTAACCGCATATGACTTAAAGATCCACACTATAATCAAATTGTATTGGATTTTTGGCGGGAGGAGGGTCATGGTCAGGAGGAGGCAAGGATACGTCGACTCTCATCCAGGCTTCATGCCTTAAAATTTCACACGAAGAGGTGGGAAAGGGATAAGAAAGCTAGGTTGGGGTTGGAATTAAATGCAATCTCTGTGGAGGTGGAGAAATTTTATGCCGAAATGAGGAATAGCTATATGACAACCTCAAGGAGTTGGAGGCAAGGAGATCAAAAATACTTGAAATCCAGGAGGTAACATGGAAATTGAAGGGTAGGATACAAAGGATGAAAGAAGGGGATTCAAATACTAATTTCTTCCACAATGTGGTGAATGGTAGGAGGCACATAAACTCTATTTGGTAGATGGATACGACAACTGGGTCTACAGTATACACAACAGAGGACATTCAGGCGGAGGCATACAAATACTATCCCTCATTTTATAAGGCTGGAGAAGGGATTGATTACAGAAGCCAAACTTGGGTCTTGGATCACATGCCGACCATGTTTGATGTGGCCTCAAATGAGATCCTGGGGAAGGAGATTTCAAAAGAGGAGATTGAAGCAGTATTGAAGTCTTTTTCCCAGGATAAGAGTCATGGGCCGGATGGGTGGCCTGCTGAGTTTTTTATTCATTTTTATGAACTTTTGGCAGATGATCTATTATTGTCGACATAACAGATAAGACTCAATGGTTATGTTTTGGGGGATTTGAACTCTACGTTTATGGCACTCATTCCAAAGTCATCTAATCCAAAGGTTTTCTATGATTATAGGCCGATCGCACTGTGAAACACCATTTATAAGGTAATGTCGAAAATTATTCCAAATAGGCATAAGGGTTTCCTGTCTAATAATATCTCAGTGGAAGAACATGGTTTTCTAAAGGGCAGGTCTTTCCATGAATTTGTGGCCATAACACAAGAAGTAATACAATCTATCCATTCATGCAAATTGGAGGCTTTCATTATGAAGGTGGATCTCTTTAAGGCTTATGACTGTGTTGATTGGTCTTTCATTAGACTAGTGCTATTAAAGGTTGGGATCTCAATGCATAACATTAGGTGGATTATGGCATGTATCTCATCGGTGAATTTCACAGTTCTTATCAACGGAAAGCCATCAAAATTATTTAAGGCTGAGAGGGGCCTTCGCCAAGGCTGCGCATCATCTCCCCTCGTATTTATTCTTATCATGGATGTGTTTAGAAAGCTCCTCTAGATGGCATCTCGGGCTAGCTTCTTCTCGAGTTTATCCCTTTATCCCACTATTTGTATAATGCATTCTCTATTTGTCGATGACTTACTTGTTTTTGGCAGGATATTACAGAACTAATGGTTCTACCTTCACTACCTTCTCAATCGTTATGGTGCTGCTTCAGGGTTACACAGTAATAAAGGAAAATACTTTCTGATTCATGGAAGTGGGGATATTAATGAGATTAATTTTATAGCTTAATTTAATGGGGGTCCAGACTAAGACCTTGATGGAGGGTTTTACATATTTGGGCTTCAAGCTAAAGCCATGTGGTTACAGTTCGGCGGATTGGAGGTGGCTGGTCGACAAGTTCAAAGGTAGGATTCAAAAATGGAGCCACAAATGGCTGTCTTTGTGGGGTAGGTATGTTCTTATTCAAGTTGTGCTAATTCAATTCATGGTTTATTGGGGGCACCTCTTCTATTTTCCTGAGCAAATTGTTGGATGCATAAATGTTGTAATTTCCAACTTTTTATGGTTGGGTGCCTCTAGTAACAGGAAATTTCATTTATGTAAGTTGAGCATGGTATCGATCCCAAAGGAATCAGGTGGCTAGGGTCTTCTATATGTCAAAACACTTACAAATTCCCTTCTCGTTAAATCATTATGGAGAGTTATTAATTCCGGGTGTATGTGGTCAAACATTGTCCATTATAAATATGTTGAAGGGGACCCTCTATTACAGCTCTATAGGGGGATGAGTATTCGGTCGAATAATGAATCAACAATCTGGAAAAGCTTTAAGAAGGTCATGCTGATGTTAGGCATGCAGTTTGTATGGAGATTTGGAAATGGGCAGTACATCCTTTTAGGTGCCAATAGAATGCTGGGGATTGACAGGGATTTTCATCTGGATGCTGGGATTATTTCAAGTGATATCATGTTGGAGCCAAGGCATTTGATCTGGAAATCGTGGGAGAAGGTGGGGCTGACCGAAAGGGAGTCTCAAAATTGGAAGCGATTTACTGATTTCTTTTTGGATGGGGGTATGTGTCTTCACCCAGAAGAGGATAAAGTGGTGTGGGATGATAGTTTGAAGGAAGGAGGCTTGGTTGTGAAGGATATCTACTCATCTGCTATTGCTGGCCGGAACGTTGGGGGGGATGTCTCTCCCTTCAGAAGGTATTGTTGGTGGAAGCTTCCCACTAAAATCATATTGTTTGGGTGGCTGACCTGGAAAGGGTGCATCTTAACATGGGATAGACTCAATAGGTATGGCTTCCTCGGTCCCAGTAGGTGTCCTCTTTGCCTTAAACAGGAGGAGTCGGCCTCACATTTATTTCTGTTCTGTGAGATAACTCGGAAGTTATGGTTGTTGTTTTCTCATTTCATTATTGGCCCTGATTGGCAACTGGATGATTTTGCAAACACTTTTGAGAGATGGGGTGCCTCAAATGGTTATTATAAAGCACTGCCTTTTTATTTTTTATGGGAGATATGGCTTTCTCGGAATTGACTCATTTTTTAGGGAAAGCCTATTAACCTACCCATAATTCATGGGGCAATCATGGGGTGGATTCATGGTCAAGATTAGCATAATCTCATCACAAAATATCTATCTCATCTTACCTGTCCACATCTAATTTCCTTGCCAGTGGTATACTTTGATGGGGCTCTGTCGGAAGGGGTATGTGGTTGTGGTGCACGGATCAAGATCGATGGCTTGGAACGCTACCGGATGTTCTGGAATGGTGGGAGGGGGTAAAACAATAAGGCGGAGCTCCTGGCCTATGGGTGGCACATAATCTTGGTCCGCATGCCATTCATATTTATGGGGATTCAAAATTCGTTATTGATGGCATTAGTGGAAAAGCTTTCTTCCATCCATGAGGGCTTTAGGGTTGGATAGACCGTGTATTGGGTCTGCTTACCAAGTTAAATAACCCTCCTCTCTTGCATACATATCAGGAGAATAACACTAGAGCAGATCAACTATCAAAGATGGGTTTGAATGTCACACCTGGACTTCTTTACATTTCACATTGCAAAGGGAAGCAATTGATTGATCATCATGAAATACCCATTTCTTGATGCCTTTATTTTGGGTTGGCCCGGTTATATTTTTTAGTACAGTTTTTATGTCCTAGCTTGCTTTTTCCTGGAGTGCATTAGGCAATATATGAATCACAACATAATCTTTTGTGCATGCTTCTGTGTCCATTCCTTATACAGTTATGTGGTCTTTTTTTTTTGGCTATTTTCTCGGATCGTCAGCAAGCGAGCATGCGTACAAGCGAGCCTGCTAATGCATTTTGCTCTTATATGTCTCTAACAATTTCATTGTGGATATGCTCTTTGTTACAAGCGCAGTGATATCTGGCTCGGGTCAGATGTTTTGTTCTTTAGTTATCCAGTTTTCTGTTGTATGAATTTGTGGGACCATTCTGTTATGGTTTATGGCATATGGTTTGAACTTGACCACCCGTGGTTATATATGATTCGAGTATATCGTAGCTTATCATGTGGAATGTTAATATCATCGAAAACGGTTATGGGATGTCCTTTGTATGTTCCTAGTTTTTGGCGAAGTGCTATATCTTAGTTAATTGTCTGATCTATGTTTTGGTATTCATATACCAGTTTAATGTTCTAAGCATGATGTAACTGTTTATCTTATAATATAAGCATTAGTTTTTTTCCATCCGAGGAGAAAAAAAAAACTTATTTTAAAAAATATAAATTAAATTTTTAAATTTATATAATATATATATATATATATATTCTTTTACTAATAAACTTAAATTATTTTAATTTTCTAATACATGATATAAATTCTTATGTCATGTATATGATTGGAGGTTCAAATCCCCCAATATTGACCCAACCCTAACCTAATTGCCTAATTTTCTAGATATCAACATAAAAAAAAAAGTAAATTATCTTATAAATTTTGAAATTTTTACTCAACACTTTATATTAGTCATAAAAAAGTTAAATTATCTTATAAATTTAAAAATTTTGACTCATCACTTTATAATAGTCATAGCCATGCCCATTACTATCCCTTACAGAGTAAGACATTTAATTTATTGATGAATTCCATGATACTAATGACTTAACTGTTATTTTATTATAATTATATATATATAAGTTCAACATTAGTGAGGCTATGTCATTGTCATGTCCAAGAATAACACACAAAGAGAAAGGAGAATTGAAGAGGCCACTTAACAAGTAACAAGGCACTCTATCGTCTATCCAAGACCGTATTAATCTTGTATTAAGAATTTCATAACATAGGGGTAACTTCTTTTTTTGGTATTGTTATTTACATTCACATTAAAAAAAAACTCAATTATATAAATAAATAAGCTATAAATGTTAATAAACATTAATATATAATAAACAACAAAGCACTTACTTTATAGTACATATACATTTAAAAAAACATATAAATAAATTTTTTATCAAAAAAATTCACTCCATTTTACCATAAAAATTCTTAATATTATAGTTTATCTATATTCATTATCACATATTAAAACATCCATAACTCATTTCATGTAAGACATGTCAATTGGATATTTTTTATTTAATTAATATAATTAAAAAATTTAAAAACAATTAATCTTTATTAACTATTACTAAAAATATTTTAAATATTTTTAGAAATTAAATCTCTACTCTTACTTAATAATTAAATTAAAATTTTAAGAAACTAAATAAAGGAAAAAAAAAATAGAGTTTAATAAGAATTTAAAAATAAAATAAAAAATTACTACTATGTTTTCAGTCTCACTTTCAAAATAATGTTGCGCCCTTTCCTCGCAAAATCCTCCACCAGAGACATTTTCTCACAAAATCCTCACACCAAAGACATTTCCGCAACCCATCAAATTTGCAGTCATGGGTTGTCCGAAATTCCTAGGAATTGTGCGCAGAAAAGGCTTCTGTGGAATTGAATTTGAGTAAAGTGATTGAATTTCTAGAATTTCTGGCGATTCCTCTTTCTAGAACAGCTATCATTTTCCCTAGAACAGCTGCTCTCTCCCTCTCTATATATAGATTCTAAGAACACAGCATTGGAGTAAGTGACGAACGGGAAACATGGATTCTAAGAATGTTATTGTGATGTTGCTTCTAATCATGGCAACCTCTGTAGTTGCAGTGAAGACTGGGAGGCTCTTCTGTTGTTTAGAGAGGCCATTACAGCCGATCCAACAGGATCGTTGTCCAACTGGACTCGTGGAAACTCTCAGAATCTCTGCTCCTCATGGTATGGTATTCACTGCAGAAAAAGCACCAAAAGAGTGCTGGCCATAATCCTTCCTGGATTACAATTGGAAGGAACTCTTTCAATATCTCTGAGCAGTCTCTCTCTGTTGCGCAGTTTCAATATTTCTGATAATTCTTTGAAAGGAGGGATTCCACCACAATTTGGGTGCCTCAAAGCGCTGGGAACACTTGATCTCAGCAACAATCTCCTCTCTGGTTATATCCCAAAATCACTCTCTAACTGCACACGGCTTCGATGGCTTGGGCTTGCACAGAACAGCTTGGCGGGGAGCATTCCAACAGAGTTTGGCCGTCTACTTGAGCTGGAACATCTAATCTTGTTCGGGAATGTTCTGAATGGAAGTATTCCACACTCTCTGAGCAACTGCACATCTCTACAGGAGTTCTCCACTGGAAGCAACAATTTGAGTGGTCCAATCCCTTCATTTTTAGGTATGATGAGAAGCTTATCATATCTTGATTTTAAATTCAATTCATTGCACGGTCCCATCCCTCCAGCACTCAGCAATTGCACTGAATTATCATACATGGACCTTTCTGGCAATGCCTTGAGTGGAAAAATCCCAATTGAATTGGGGCTGTTGCAGAAATTAGAGTACTTGTCTCTGTTTTCAAACCTGTTGGAGCACAACATTCCTCCATCTTTGGGAAACTGCTCTTCACTTAAGTTTTTGTATTTGGGGCATAATCAATTATCAGGCAGTATACCCGCTGAGTTGGGTAATTTGAGAAAGCTTACTGAATTTTCTATTTATGCTTTGAGTATAGAATTAGGTAAAATTTCAGGTTTTATCCCCCCTGAGTTAGGAAACTGCAGCAATTTGGTAAGGTTGGATTTACAAGCTAACAGAATTCAAGGCTCCTTGTCAATGAGTATATTTCATCTTTCTCAACTCTCCTTCTTGTCTCTGGCTTCAAATGAACTTACAGGGAGCATACCTGAAGCAGTTGGCAATTTGACCCAATTGACCTATTTAGTTCTTGGTAAAAATAGGTTTACTGGAAACATGCCTAGAACCATTTCTAATTTGAGCAAGCTTGAATATCTTTCTCTTGAATACAACAATCTTAATGGTACAATTCCAAAAGAGATAGGAAATCTTCAATTTCTTATATACATGGATTTGAATGCAAACAACTTTACTGGAGGCATTCCACATAGCATTGGCAAGCTTAAAAATATCCTTGTACTACTTATATTCAGTAACAATATTTCTGGGAGTATCCCTGAAAGTATTAGTGGTTTGTCATCAATTGTGCTATTAGATGTATCATACAACAGGTTGGAGGGGTCAATTCCTAAGAGTATTAGCAATTGCACTCACTTAGCTTGGCTAAGGGTGTCTGAAAATAAGCTCAGTGGAAGTCTAGACATAGGCTTTCCAAATTCTATGAGGGTTTTCTCTGCTCATTCAAATAATTTCTCTGGGACTTTGCCAGTATCATTGTCCAGTTGTACCAAGCTTCAACTTTTGGATTTGAGAGAAAATAGGCTGACAGGGGAGCTCCCTAAGTTCTTTGCATTTTTTGAGGACATGAGAGTTTTAAGTGTTGGTCATAATAATCTTCATGGTTATTTTCCTCAATGGATTACAAATCTCACCAAGCTGCAAGTGTTGGATTTATCCAACAATAAATTCAGTGGAAACATACCATCTCATCTTCAAACACTTAGGGGGTTTACAATTAATGGATCTTCACCACTACCTGTTGAGATGTTGTATGAGGTTTTGAGAATTTACATGAAAGGTGTTGAATATAGTCTAACATATGTGTTGGAGAAAAACACAATATTTGATGCTTCAAACAATAATCTTACTGGAGAAATCCCTGCAAGCATTGGAAGTTTAAACAACATGCGATTGCTGAATTTATCAAGAAACCGATTGGAAGGTCAAATCCCTGCATCCATTAGTGAGATACCTACTTTGGAGCAATTGGACTTGGCTAAAAATAATTTGTCAGGACAGATTCCTCAGGAGCTTTCTAAATTAACAATGTTGGCATCTTTAGACATTTCATTTAACAGACTATGTGGGCCAATCCCAATAGGAACACAGTTCGACACATTTAGTGAGACTTCATTTCAAAGAAATAAATGCTTATGTGGATATCCTTTGCAAGCATGTAAGGAGCCACCAAAGAAACCAATGAAACCAATTGGTGGGGAGTGTAATGTTAAAATGGGTTGGTTAAGTGGCTTGGATGAAAAAATGTCAATATTAGCATTGGAAATAGGCATGGGGATTGGATTTGGGGGAGTTCTTTGTTATTTCATTTTGTATAAGAGAGCAAGGATGTGGGTAATGGGCATGCCCTACAATCAACCACATGCTTTTTATGGAGTGTATCGGCTCCCTCAGTAATTGATGTTGAGAAGTTTCTCCATAGTTGATGTTGAGAAGTTCAGTTTTACTAATAATATTAAAAATAAGATCTGTACCAATGGTTTTATGTTATATAATTTTATATGATAATTTTATTAAATTTTCCCATATAATAAATCCAAAAATTATATTTAAAGAAAAAAAAGCAAATATTACAATGAGTCTATATTATTAAGAAAGGTAATCCATATTTTATATGTTGACTTAAGAGATAAATGAATAACACTTTTTTGATAAGATGTTTATATATAGAAACTTTATATTTACAATAAAATATTCTTGTTTTTAAAGTCTTCTCTTGTCACATTCAAAAGGTAAACTTATATACAAATAAATAAATACAAATTTCTTTTTACCTTTCACTAGCTTCCAAACTATATTGCTAAACTACGTTGTACAATATATTAAACATTCATTTAAACACTTTACTAAGTAACCCATACAAATTAACATGTCAAAATACTTATTGATTATATGCTATGCGAACAATATAATCGAAGTTATATAAAAGTCATAATATAGATTTGTGCAATCTAACTTTAGGATTTTCCATATGACAAATCGTAACACCATGTTTGTCAAATCCGTAACTTGGAAATGTTTATATATATAATATTCGCACAAGAATTATTATGATTCCCGTAGACATTTCATTGCCCTCTGTTAATATTTAACTTAGATTTTAATAAAAGTCTGTGAACTCATGTTTTTTAATATATTTGCCATTCCTTGCTCTGACAGATGATTTTCTTGCGATTTGGTTTCATAATACTTAATAATTTCATACTTTACATCAAATTGGATATTAATACTATTCGTAGCAGCCTGCCTTGAATTCTAGATTGTTCACCCTCTTGGCAGCTCCTCTGGTTGTCCTTATCCTACGTTGTCACAACTGCATCCCACTCCTTTGTTGATCTTAGGTCCCGACGATCGACAGTGCAAGTGAGGGCAGGGATAGTTAGGGTAACCACCCACCCCATCCCACACCTCCTGGTTCATTCATCCACCACTTTCACTATCTGTCTCGGCTCTGTAGCTTGGGTTTCTCTTACGACCTTTGCAGAACTCCATTATCCACATGCAACTCAGTTTCCCGAGATGGTATTCCCGCGTTCGATTTCGCTTGATAACTGAGGTAATACAACCCTCTTCTCCATTAGTTTTCTATAGTTTTGCTGGAAGATCCTCGCATATTTTCCACTTATGGTGACTGTAAACACTATTCTTGTTATAGTGGAATTGGCGGCTTCTACCCAGGTGATTGTTCTGTCATTTAAAGCTTCAGGTTCAGTGAAAGTTCTCATTTGAATGTTTGTTCAGTCACAGGTTGGATTATCGTTTCCTAATTTTAGTTTCTTCTTTACCCAATATAATTGTTACTTGCAACCCGTCGATGAAACACCTCAAGATTTCATTTGGTATGCTGAGTACTGTTATGGCTCTGCCTTGGTCGTCTTGACCAACTCAGGTAAACTTGTAGAGTCCGGTCTTTATCCATGGTTTCTCGATTGTTCTATTAAGTTAATTTCTCTATTTGGGTGAGATTCTCTTGGGCCCGTCACTGCTCATCCAGCGAGGGTTTTAACATTTGACACTCTTGATTACAGGGATTGTGCAACCACAGATGGTTGAGTATTAGGCTGTTGCGTGCTACCTCCTGGTAAGCCTCTGTGACAAAATATTATTATGTATCTTGGTTTAGCTACAGATGGAGCCGAGAGTAACTTCAACCACACTTATTGCAGGGTTTTGGGGTTCCTTCGACACTGTGCTATTTAATTATGGCTGCAAGTTCATGTCTTACGATTTTTCTGTCTGTTACAATACTTCAAGGCTCAACCTCGTTGCACAGTTCCATTCTATGATTGTTATATCTTTGTAGTTTATTTTTTACTTTGACTGTGACGAAAATTTTGTCTTCGAACTTAACTCAAGGAATGTTATTAAGCTCACCTCTCAATGGCTTCTTTGTTGAAAAGAGGCCGAGGCTCTTTATTTTAATTACTGTAAAGGTTTCAGATATGAAGACTAAGTACTTATACTGTAGCTCCAGTTTCTTATTCTGTTTACCATGCAGTTGCTCATTGCGGCTACGTATTATTCCCATTCAGGATTTTCCTATTTCTTGTTAATAGTTATGGCATTTCACAGATATGGAATTTGTGAATATGATGTATTTGCTATGTATAATCTCTAGTTTTTAATGCATGTACTCTTTCTTTCATAATTGTTTTCATAGACTTACTTTCACCATTTAATTTTAGTATTTCTAAATTTTCTTTACAATTGTACTTTGAAACCCCTGGTTAGTTTAATGTACAAACCTGTGTCCACTATGACAAGGTGCTTAGGGGACATGGACCACAGACCCATTTCCACGGGACTGGGTGCTAAACCGTTGGCCCTTATCTTGCATTATTACTAAATCCCTATAAGCACATGGGACTTGTCTTGGTTTACAATTCTGTTACGAGTGTAAAGGTTTACTGTATATGTATCTCTCTTAATTTATTAAATGATGAGATTCTTTTTATGAGTACATTTATTTAATGACATATTTCATTCTCCAAATATTCATACTAGTCTTGCTTGATAATAGACTATAGAGAATGTTTATAAATTTTTTCCTAGCATTGTTCTACCAATATAACAAAGAATAAATACCTGCATCATTCATTCTAACAGAGCAGTAGGGTCTCAAACAAGATCTTCCTTAAACATAAAACATTTCCATCTAAATATTAATATCAGTCTGTAAAAAAGACACTTATAATACTTATCTCAGTGTAGCTTTTCAGTAAACTAATGGTCTTTCCAACCTTGAGACAGGCAATCACGTCCTCCGCTCCCCCCGTGCTCCTCACTAGGGCCTTAGGTAATTCACTAAGACAGTAGAATATAGGCCTCAGGATCTAGATCCAGTCTATTCATCTCTTGGGTTTTTCCTTGAGCTCCACTGGTTTCCTTACCAGCTCTGGACAACTCATTGCAACAGACTATTGCTTAACCCCAACATTCTTCCTGCACATAACCCCTTCCCATTCTCAGGATTTTCCTTTTATCCTTCTAGGGAGGTAACTGTCAAAACTGTCTCTACCTTTTTACCCTAGGTTCTTGGAATCATTTACCAATTAGTTATTTTCTTTTACGCAAGACAATTTGTTAATTATCTTTAAAAAATATACTCAAGTCTTGTTAACGAATAATCTTATTCATTAATTAATTCAAACGTGTCATAATAAGTCTATTAGCCATAATTTAAATTAAAACAGGGTGTTACACCTTCTCCCGCTAAGGCAAACATCGTTCCCGGTGTTATTTGATCAGCGAAATAATTTTGGATATGCTTCTTGAACAATATGCTCATCTTCCTAGGTAGCCTCCTCCGGGCCAAAGTGCTTCTATTGCACTTTAACTTGGGGGATGACTTGCCTCTGGAGCGTTATTTCTTTTCGATCTAGAATATGTTGTGGTTCTACCAGGAACTCGCTGTCTGGTTCTACCTGTAGACAACAATTTATCATAATTAATTTTAGATCGGAAGTCTATTTTGTTACAAATGTAATATAGTCTTGACTTACATGTATACCCTGCCAATGTATCACATGTTTAGGGTCATGTATGTATCGCTTCAACATAGACACATGGAATACATTATGTACCAATATATGACTAGGTAAAGCTAGTCGATAAGCCACCAATCCTATCCTTTCCAAAATTTCAAATGGTCCGAAATATCTGGGAGCCAATTTGGCACAAGCATTCCACCTCAGAGTGCTATTTTTTGGTTTAATTCTTACATATACATGATCCCCTTTTGCAAACTCACAAAACTTCATTTTTCGATTTGCATAAATTTTTTGTTGGTCTTGGGATGCTTTCAAATTCTGCCTAATATTTCTAACTTCACGCTCCATTTCCTCTAGCATGTCTAGTCTAAGCATCATCTTGGTTTCTAGACTGCTCCAGTTTATAGGAGTTCAACATTGTCTTCCGTACAATGATTCAAACAAACTCATCTTAATGAGTTCTTGATATCCGTTGTTATAAGAAAACTCAACCAAATGCAGATACTCTTCCCATTTTGTAGGTTGTTTCATTACGCACATGCACAACATATCCTATAAAACTTGATTCACCCTCTCCATTTTCCCATCAGTCTGAGGATGGTAAGCGGTACTAAATTGTTTTGCATCCCCAACCCAGTGAATAAAGTCTTCCAAAAAGTTGATGTAAATTTTACATCTCGATCTGAGATAACAATCATGGGTATACCATGTAATCTGAAAATCTCTTTCATGAAAATATCAACAATTTATATTGTCTTGTAACTTGACTGGACAGGTATGAAATGGGCCACTTTGCTGAGTCTACCTACTACCACCATGATTGAGTCATTGTGTCGTTTGTTTCTTGGTAGTCCAGTGATGAAATCAAGGGAGATGACTTCCCACTTCCATTTTGGTATTGGAAATCCTGCTGGATGCTGGTGTTCTACCTTGACTTGTTGGCATTCCAAGCACTTGGTCAGGTATTTCGCAATGTCCTTACACATTCTAGGCCAATAATAGTCCTTCCTAATTGTTGTCAACATTTTCTGGTATCCTGGATGTCCTGCATAGGAACTCCTGTGATACTCATCCAGAATCAGTCCCTTCAGATTCATTTTATTAGGAATATATATTATTTTTCGATATACCAAGAGCTGTTTATTATTAAGCTCATAGTCTATTTGCTTCCTTGTTTTTCACCTTCTTTTTCTTGCTGCCATAGGAACTAATATTTACGATCTTTCTTCGTTGCCTCCATAATTTGTTCCCGAAACTTGAATTCTACTTGGTTAAAGTAGAGTTCATAGATTCTATGCAATTTTCTGCTTAGACCATCGGCCACCCGATTCTCTTTACCTTTCACATGTTGAATGTCAAAATAAAATTCACTTAAAAATGCATTCCATCTTGCTTGGCCAGCATTCAGATCATATTGTTTAAAATAGTTGGTTAAAATTCTATGATCAATTATTAACACAAATATTTTTCCCAACAAATAATGCCTCCATATTCGCAAGGCATGCACTACTGTAGTTAGCTCTAAATCATAGGCGGAATACCTCTGCTCGTGATACTTCAGTTTCCTAGATTCGTATGCCATAACTTTCCCTTCTTGAGTCAAAACTGCTCTTACCCCTGCCTTGCATGCATTAGTGCATACTTCAAATTCCTTACTTGGGTCTGCTACTTTCAGGACAGGGGTAGTTCTCAAAAGTTCCTTCAATAATTCAAAACTATTCTGACATTCTTGAGTCCACTTAAAGACTTGTCCTTTCCGCTGTAGCGAGGTAATAGGAAAATATATTTTAGAGAACCCATTAATGAATTGTCGGTAATAGCCAGCCAAACCCATAAATGAACGTATGTCTGCTACATTTTTAGGAACTTTCCACTCCGTGATTTTCTTTATCTTTTCAGGGCCTACAGAAATTCCTTCAGTAGATATCACATGTCCCAGATATTGGATTTGCTTCTTGAAAAAGTCACATTTACTAAACTTAGCGTAGAGCTGGTGTTCTCGTAACATTTCCAACACTATACGAAAATGCTCTTTGTGCTCTTCTTCATTCTTAGATTAGATCAGTTTATCGTCAATAAAAATTAAAACAAACTTATCTAAAAATGGGTGGAAAACTCCACGCATCAAGCTCATGAATGTTGCTGGTGCATTGGTTAATTTGAATGGTAGCACCACAAATTCATAATGTTTGTATCGGGTACAGAAAGCTATTTTGGATATGTCTTCGTCCTAAATCCGTATTTCTTGAATCAATCTTGGAAAACACTGTTGCCCCCTTCACCTGATCAAACAGATCATCTATGCGTGGCAATGGATACTTGTTTTTGACAGTCAATTTATTGAGTTGTCGGTAATCCATGCACATTCGCATAGTACCATCTTTATTCTTAACAAATAGTACTGGTGCTCCCCAAGGAGACACACTTGGCCGAATGTATCCTTTTTCCATTAATTCCTGCAACTGCATTTTTAATTATGTTAATTCAGGTACACTCATTTTGTAAGGAGCTCATGACACAGGGGTTGTCCCAGGTATTAATTTTATTGTGAAATCAATGTCTTGCTTGGGTGGTAATCTTGGAATATTTTCAGGGAACACATCCCAAAATTCCTGCACAATAGGAATATTCTCCAGCATGAGGGTCTTATCCTTGGAGTTAGAGAACCCTACTTGAATTGCATAAATTTGACACCCCTTTCTTATGCATTTACTCAGTTGGGATGTTGTAGTGGGACACAATTGAAGTGGCTTCTTAATTCCCTGCGATTCCTTATGTGTACCATATTTTGATTTAAAGTAAATGACTTTGTCTTTGCAATCCACTAATGACCAGTGTCTTTTCAACGAGTCCATTCCCAATATAATATTGTAGGATACCAGAGGTAGAATGTTAAGTTCTATAGTTATCTGCTAGTCACCAATATCTAGCTCGCAGTTTGACACTTTGGCATTGACTCTTCTTTTTTCCCCCGTAGCCAGTTGTACTAGCCATGGATTCTTAAATTTCCGATTCTGTAATTTACAGTTTTCAACTATAAGGGGGTGTATATAGCTCAAATTGGCCCCAGGGCCAACTAAATAAAAACAGATTGGGTTTTTAGCTTACCTTATAATTCTATCATAGTTGGCTTAAAATCTGCTTGCCGATCTTCTAGAGCAGCATTGATTCTAGGTATGTTTCGTGCTACATCTCCCACGGTAGATGCCTCTTGCAGATTTGCTGCCACTTCATTTCTCACTCAATGAGGAAATTTTTTAAAATATTGTGCCTCCCCACAACCCCAGCACTGTAATGGAGGTTTTGGGATTGTCCAAGGTCTAGCCTACTAGAGGCTTCAATATGTCGCTCCTCAGCTGCCCATTTGGTCCTTTGTTGACTTTTCCCATTTTGCCTATTCATTAAATCCCTTGAAGCGTTCTTGTAATTTCCAGATATGTTATTTTTAAAATTGTAAGGGCCTTTCTGCCCTTTCTTGGGTGGCCAAATTTTTCCAGTTTATACCTTAGCCTTGGACTGCTGATAGCACATCCGAGCTTTCCTTATCGCTTCATTCATCATTTTTGGGTTTACAAACTCAATCCTCTCTTTCATATGTATCGAAAAACTGCTAAAAAACCGCTGCACCTTTTCCTTTTCGTCGCGCAAATAAGGTACATATCTTAACAAGGAGGTAAATTTAGTGATAAATTCATCCATAGACATTTTCCCCAATTTTAGATCATGGAATTCTCGTGATTTCTCATTATATAATTGTTCAGTTAAATACTTATCTTTTAAATAATGATGAAACTCATCCCAAGTTACGTTCTGATCTTCAATCCTACAGACGTTTTTCACCTCTTCCCACCACAATGTAGCATTTTCTCGCATTTGGTAGATGGCTAGGCGAGCTTTAAGTTTGTTGTTATACTCATAAAATTGAAAATACTTTTTCATATTTATTATCCAAGCTTCTTCCATTTCTTCAGCTTCTCCATCAAATGTAGGAGGCTTGATCTTCTGGAATTCACCCTGTAATTCCACTTTCTGTTTCTTCAGTTCTTACTGTTCTGAAATATTTCCAGATTCAACTTCATTATAGGTTATACTTTTATTACTCTGTTGAGTTTGACTTCCTTTAGGATTTTCATGAATTGGTTGTTGTTGTTATCCTTCTCCGTGAATATCTCTCTCAAGACTGGGCTGTGCAGTGGGATGGTTCTGTTTATCTGAAAGGCTCTTCGGTATCCTTTCCTGCTCCCTCATTAACCTTTAATTATCACTCCAAATCCTGACCATCTCTGTCTAAATTTGTTGTACTGTATCAAGTAGTCTATTTTTCTGATGTTGTTGTTCTTCCAGTAATCTACTGGGTTGTTGGTGCTTGTCTACGCTTAATTGCACCCACATCTCTGGGTTGACTTCAGGGTTGATCAAGGGATAGATTTCCCCTGTGTTCCTGGGCATTTTATGACTATAACCTCTCCTCATGGTAGCTTATTGCTATTTTTTCCTATACTATGCACAATATCAACAATAAACATAATGAAAACACCCATGTTATTGTGTTGGCCCATCCAGCACCAGCGTGTAACCACACTCTGATATCACTTGTCACATTCAAAAGGTAAACTTATACACAAATACAAAAAAATTCTTTTTACCCTTCACTAACTTCCAAACCATATTGCTAAATGACCTTGTACAACATATTAAACATTAATTTAAACAATTTACTAAGTAACCCATACAAATTAACATATCAAAATACTTATTGATTGTATGCTATGCGAAAAATATAATCGAAGTTATATGAAAGTCATAATATAGATTTGTGTGATCTAAATTTAGGATTTTCCATATGAAAAATCGTAACACCATGGTTGTCAAATCCGTAACTTGGAAATGTTTATATATATAATATTCACACAATAATTATTATGATTCCCATAGACATTTCATTTCCCTCCGTTAAAATTTAACTTATATTTTAATAAAATTCTGTGAACTCATGCTTGTTAATATATTCGCTATCCCTTTCTCTGACATATGATTTTCTTGCGATTTGGTTTCATAATACTCTTAATAATTTCATACTTTGCATCAAAGTGGATATTAATACAATCCATAGCTGCCCGCCTTGAATTCTAGATTTTTCACCCACTTGGTAGCTCCTCCAGTTGTCCTCATCCTGCATTGTCACACCTGGATCCCACTCCTCCATTGATCTTAGGTCCTGGCGATCGACGATGCAGGTGAGGGCTGGGATGGTTAGGGTAACCACCGATCCCATCCCCCGCCTCCTGGTTCATTCATTCCACTGCTTTCACTATCTGTCTCGACTCTGTAGCTTGGGTTTCTCTTACAGCGTTTGCAGAACTCCATTATCTGCATGGAACTCAGTTTCTCAGGGATGGTATTGCCACGTTCGATTTCGCTTGATAGTTGAGGTAATACAACCCTCTTCTCCCTCAGATTTCTATAGTTTTTCTGGATGATCCTCACATCTTTTCCCCTTATGGTGACTGTAAACGCTATTCTTGTTACATTGGAACTTATGGCTTCTACCCAGGTGATTGTTCTGTCATTTAAAGCTTTAGGTTCAGTGAAAATTCTCATTCGAATGCTTGTTTTTTCATAGGTTGGATAATCGTTTCCTAATTTTAGTTTCTTCTTTACCCAAAATAATTGTTTCTTGCAACCCGTCGATGAAACCCTTCAATATTTCATTTGGTATGCTGAGCACTATTATGGCTCCGCCTTGGCCGGCTCGACTAGCTCAGGTAAACTTGTAGAGTCCAGTCTTTATCCATGGTTTCTCGATTGTTCTGTTAAGTTAATTTCTTTATTTGGGTGATATTATCTTGGTTCCGTCACCGCTCATCCAACGAGGATTTTAACATTTGACACTCTTGATTACAGGGCTTGTGCAACCACATATGGTCGAGTATTAGGATGTTGTGTGCTAAATCCAGGCGAGCCTTTGTGACAAAATATTATTGTGTATCTTGGTTTAGCTACGGATGAAGCCGAGAGTAACTTCAGCCCCAACTGTTGCAGGTTTTTGGTGGTCCTTCGACACTGTGTTATTTAGTTATGGTCGCGAGTTCTTGTCTTACAGTTTTTCTGTCCGTTACAAGATTTCAAGGCTCAGCATTGTTGCAAAGTTCCATTCTATCATTGTTATATCTTTGTAGTTTATTTTTTACTGTGATTGTGACAAAAATTTGGTCTTCGAACTTAAGTCAAGGAATGTTATTAAGCTCACCTCTCAATGGTTTCTTTGCTGAAAAGAGGCTGAGGCTCTTTATTTTAATTTCTATAAAATTTTTGGATATGAAGACTAAGTATTTTATACTGTAGCTCCAGTTTCTTGTTCTATTTACCATGCAGTTGCTTGTTGCAGCTACGTATTATTCCCAATCAGGGTTTTCCTATTTCTTGTTAACAATTATGGCATTTCACAGTTATGGAATTTACCTCTTGTGAATATGATGTATTTGATGTGTATAATCTCTGGATTTTAATGCATGTACTCTTTCTTTCATAACTGTTTTCACAGACTTACTTTCACCATTTAATTTTAGTATTTCTAAATTTTCTCTGCAATTGTACTTTGAAACCCCTGGTTAATTTAATGTACAAACTTGTGTCCACTATGACAAGGTGCTTAGGGGACATGGACCCCAAACCGATATCCACGAGACTGGGTTCTAAACTGCTGGCCCTTATCTTGCATTATTACTAAATCCTTATAAACACATGGGACTTGTCATGGTTTACAATTCTGTTAGCAGTGTACAATTTTAATGTATATGTATCACTCTTAATTTAATGAATGATGATTTTATTTTTATTAGTACATTTATTTAATGTTGTATTTCATTCTCCATATATTCATACTAGTCTTGCTTGATAATAGACAATAGAGAATGTTTATAAATTCTTTCCTAGCATTTTTATACCAATATAACATAGAATAAATACCTGTATCATTCATTCTAACAGAGCAGTAGGATCTCAAACAAGATATTCCTTAAAAATAAAACATTTCCATCTAAATATTAATCTCATTCTGTAAAACAAACACTTGTAATACTCATCTCAGTGTAGTTTTTCAGTAAATTGATGGTCCTCCCAACCTTGAGTGAGGAAATCATGTCCTCTTCTCCCCCCGTACTCCTCACCAGGGCCTTAGGAAATTCACTGAGACATTAGAAGATAGACCTTAGGATCTAGATCCAGTATATTCATCTCTTGGGTTTTTCCTTGAGCTCCACTGGTTTCCTTACTAGCTCTGGAAAACTCATTGCAACAGAGTGTTGCTTAACCCCAACATTCTTCCTGCACAGAACCCCTTCCCATTCTCAGGATTTTCCTTTTATCCTTCTAGGGAGGTAACTGTCAGAATTGTCTCTACCTTTTTATTTTGGGGTCTTGGAATCATTTACCAATTAGTTATTTTCTTTTACTCAAGACAATTTATTAATTATCTTAAAAATATATACTCAAGTCTTGTTAATGAATAGTCTTATTCGTTAATTAATTCAAATGTTTCACAATATGTCTATTAGCCACAATTTAAATTAAAACAGGGTGTTACATCTTCCCCCGCTAAGGCAAACACCGTTCGCGGTGTTATTTGATCAACGAAATAATTCTGGATATGCTTCTTGAATAATATGCTCATCTTATTAGGTATCCTCCTCTGGGCCAAAGTGCTTCTATTGCACTTTAACTTGGGGGGTGACTCACCTCCGGAGCATTATTTCTCTTCTATCTAGAATATGTTGCGGTTCTACCAGGAACTTGTCATCTGGTTCTACCTGCAAACAACAATTTATCATAATTAATTTTAGATTGGAAGTCTATTTTGTTACAAATGTAATATAGTGTTGACTTACATGTATACCCTGCTAATGTATCACATGTTTAGGGTCATGTATGTATCGCTTCAACAGAGACACATGGAATGCATTATGTACCAAGATATGATTGGGTAAAGCCAGTCGATAAGCCACCGGTCCTATCCTTTCCAAAATTTTGAATTGTCTGCAATATCTGGGAGCCAATTTGGCACAAGCATTACACTTTAGAGTGCTCTTTTTTGGTTTAATTCTTACATAGACATGATACCCTACCGCAAACTCACGCAATTCCGTTTTCAATATGTATAAAATTTTTGTCAGTCTTGGGATGATTTCAAATTTTGCTTGATCTTTCTTACTTCATGCTCCATTTCCTCCAGCATGTCTGGTCCAAGCATCATCTTGGTTTCTAGACTACTCCAGTTTATAGTAGTTCAACATTGTCTTCTGTACAATGCTTCAAATAGACTCCTCTTAAGGGATTCTTGATATCCGTTGTTATAAGAAAACTCAATCAAATGTAGTTACTCTTCCCATTTTGTAGGTTGTTGCATTACGTACATGCGCAACATATCCTCTAAAACTTGTTTGACCCTCTCTGTTTTCCCATCATTCTGAGGATGGTAGGTGGTACTAAATTGTATTTGCGTCCCCAACCTGGTGAATAATGTCTTCCAAAAGGCTAATGTAAATTTTACGTCTCAAAATGAGATAAAAATCCTGGGTATACCATGTAATCTGAAAATCTCTTTCATGAAAATATCAACAATTTGTATTGTCTTGTAAGTTGACTAGACATGTATGAAATGGGCCACTTTGATGAGTCTATCTATTACCACATTGATTGAGTCATTGTGTATTTTGTTACTTGGTAGTTCGGTGATGAAGTCAAGGAAGATGACTTCCCACTTCCATTCTGAAACTGGAATAGGCTGAAGCAATCCTGTTGGATGCTGGTGTTCTACCTTGACTTGTTGTAATTCCAAGCACTTGGTCAGGTATTCTGCAATGTCCTTACGCATTCCAGGCCAAGAATAGTCCTTCCTAATTGCTTTTAAAATTTTATGGTATCCTGGATGTCCTGCATAGGAATTCCCGTGATACTCATCCATAATTAGTCCCTTCAGATTCATTTTATTAGGAATATATATTCTTTTTTGATATACCAAGAGATTTTTATTATTAAGCTCATAGTCTGTTCGCTTTCCTTGCTTTTTCCCTTCTTTTTATTGCTGCCATAGGAACTGATATTAAGGGTCTTTCTTCATTGCCTCCATAATCTATTCCTGAAACTTGAATTATACTTGGTTAAAATAGAGTTCATAGATGCCATGCAATTTTCTGCTTAGAGCATCGGCCACCCGATTCTCTTTACCTTTCACATGTTGAATGCCAAAATAAAATTCACTTAAAAATTCATTCCATCTTGCTTGGCAAACATTTAGGCCAGATTGTTTATAATAGATGGTTAAACTGCTATGATCAGTTCTTAACAAAAATATTTTTCCCAGCAAATAATGCCTCCATATTTGCAAGGCATGCACTACTGCAGTTAGCTCTAAATCATACATGCAATACCTTTTCTCGTGATCCTTCAGTTTCCTAAATTCGTATTGTTAGTATGAATTCTTCGTCGAAGTGTACGAAAAAGAACCACTTTAGCTACGCATAACTAATAGCCCTAACAACAATAATGGCTGCAAAACATCTTCAGATCTGCAATTAGTAGTTAAAGTGCTGCAACAAACAGATCTATAAATGGAAAGACATTAAGCAGTAAAGTAAAGAGTTTGCTCCATGCATCCAACAGACAAGACAAGAACTCGATTTTTGAATGAATTTTTATATTACAGGGCACCTGGGAGGAAACAAGAAGGTGTATCCAAATCTCCTCAATGGGATGGGTTCTTTGTAGTCCTCAGCACTTCAGATCTAAGTTTTCTCTCTCTTGTAGATAAAAAACCCAATGTAGAAGGTAGAGCTCAATGGGAGCAAAATGGCAGAAATGAGACCAAGTGTATAGATCCAGAGTGATCTAATAGGCAACAAAAGGTGAAGAATGATGGGGAAAACCCTCCTATTTATAACAAAATATTGGGTCATTCTAGATCTGGGTGCATGATTAAAATAATGTTAACCAAATCTAGATCCACCTTTTATGGAATATTTTATTATATTTGTTGGAGGGAAAAAGTATTTGACTTGGGTCAAATCCCTTTATTTGTTAATAATAAATAAATAAATAATTTATTTATCTTTTTAAGGAAGTGGTTGAAGGATAATCAAATAAATAATGATTTATTTAATTATTTGTGGGTGATTTGGTCATATTTAACAAGGAATATTATCTAAATAAGATTTAAATAATTATTCCTAGAAAATAATAAGATAAATAGAGGTTTATCTAATTAATTTCTTTGTTTTTGGGTTAAACATGATAGGAATAATAATTAAATTATGGTTTAATTAATTATTCCTTTTAGGGTTTCTAATTATTATAGTAAAAACCCTTTCTTAGGGTAAAGCCCAGTCAAAACACCTTGTTGCACTTGGGTCCATCTAATGGTGAAAGGTTAGATGACCAAAAAATGGTGTAACAGATTGCCCCCCAGCGTGCGAGTGTCAGGAGCAAATCGTATGACCGAAGTACGTTGTAAGAAGACAATCACTAGACAACAAAAGGGTATGTCGGAGAGAGAAATATGAGGTAGATAGTGTGCTGAAGGACTAGACCCTGAGGAGACGAGACTCGCAGGTGCAACAAGTCTCTGTTATGAGAGGGTACCTGTGCTGAAGGCGGCGGGGGAGGCATGCCTATGCCCGCCGTGACAAAGTACAAAAGAATAGTGTGTCCAGTGAACAAGGGACCGAACCATAGAATACAGCTGGCATAATCAAGAGCCAGATAAAAATACAATGAAGGAGTCTCACATACATACGTACTGGGATAACGACGGAACTAATTACAATAACATCTTGAGAGCAGCAGAGATAAATACCTTCGTGCCCCCACACATGTAAATAGGAGGAAAGACTCTAAAGTACGGCGGTACGCCCAAATCGAAGGGTGCGCAGCTAAGGCCAACATCATCGAAATACGGAGAGCGGCATCAAGGGCGCAAATGAAGGGTCATCGGAGCATGTGGAGAACTACTGCCGAGCCACCCTCATGGTGAGACATCTCACATGCCGAGAATCATCGAGCGCTATTTGAGTCCTTTGAACATCGAAAACCGGATCTCGATCATCTTTGAAGAGCTGGAAAACAATCAGAGTCAAAAGTGAAGTCATACGTCGAAGACATAGAAACAAAAGTGTTGGAACGGTACACGCCTGAACCTTGTTTAACGGAATAAATGTGCTGAGGTCGACAGAAGGAGGTCCGCCGTAGGTGAGGCAATGAGAGATCCTCAGCTAAGGCACGAGAGAAGAGCAATAGAGCGACGGACAGACTGACACTAATGATGATGGTGGAAATGGGAAGGATGGAGTGGCGAATGGACGACTTCCCTTGTTAGAGCATAAAGGGCATGAATGACATGGCAGCGACTGACACAATATCGAAAGGGATAGGGGACAGTGGGGCTGAAGGTCATGATATGCGACACAAGAGAGGAACCAAGAAAAAAGGAATGGAGGGCTATAGTAGGGTAGGAAAGGCCGCGGGATAGACTCCATGAATGCAATGATGACTCAACTCGGATGCTCTAAACAAGGGCGACATGATAGTGCTGCCACACAGTAAAGGCCCCAATGGGGGACCAAGGAAGCATGAGTACAAGGTGGGTACTCATGACGAAAATCGACATGAACATGGATGAGTAAGGGAGCGATATGGTGCCCCAAATACAAGTGTCGTAAGTGAGGAAATTCGATTTTAAGGAGCAGTGAAGTGACCCTTCGTGGAAAAAATGTGTCCGGGTGAAGTATCAAATCACCAAAACCTAAGTAAAACCCATTTGAGAGCTTGGTGAGATCTAACCAGCGGTGCTGACGGTTCTTCGAACGGGGCTACGGTGTGGTCGCAGCAGTTGAAAGAAGAAACATGGGTTCTCTTTTAATGAGGCAGTTTTCCCTCCAAAATCATTCATTTGCTATTGTTGCTGTGGTGAATGTGGAGAGGAGAGAAGGCCCTAAATCTTGCGGCGAACGTAGCGGACAAACCGACCGTTGGATTCGAGATCTGTCAGTTAGAGGTAAGAGGCCTAACCTTGCTCTTGCATTTTGATGGATTAGATTTGCGATTTAGGGCCCAACACCCCAGAAACAGCCCCTCCCTCATCTCTACGGCCGGGTCGCACTTTTTGGGGCAAAAAGTGCGACCCAGGACGCAGGTTTGAGGGAAAAAAGTGCGACCTGGTCCAGAAAATGGCAGAAAACTGCGACCTGGGAGATGAGGGGGGCTTGGTGCTGTTTTATGGCTGGGAGTTGGGTTTTGGTGTGTGGTTATGGTTTTCCCGATCTGTACCCTGACAAAAATAATGTGTTTGTGCAGGTATGGCAGAGTTGCGGGTCAACTGGAGAGAGAGGGATCTGGAAACACTTCGAACAGAGATCCAGGCGGATCAGGGCGTTCGTCGTGTGTTGGCCAGATTTGGGGTTCTCAAGTTTGTGGAGAACCCGTTGATGAGAGCAGGGGAACCGTTACTGGCCCGGATTATCAGTTATTGGGATCCAGATCAGGATATCTTTGTAGCGCAGGGGCACAGGATCGAACTGACGGTCCAGGATGTGTACTTCCTGACCGGCCTCCCACCACTGGGGATAGTGGGAGACACGCAGCCAGTGTTGCCGCGGGGGCGGCATATCATGGAGTTTGTGGAACGCCATTGTCGACCAGGTCTTCAAGTCAAGGGGACTCGAATATCGATCGGGGATCTAGAGAGGCTAGAAACCCGTGCAGTGGCCGCAGCTGTGCTGCGAATCCTGGGCAGTCAGGCGTTCCATCACATCACCGGTGGGCAGATGATGATAGTGGAGAGTGTGTTGGGTGGGACCTACTTTGGGTGGGCCCAAATGATGCTGGTGTCGCTAAAGCGACAATTGTCGCTATGTAGGCGGCAGGTGAATCATGATTGCTCATATGGGACTTTATTGTGCGCCTTCTTCTTTGAGAAGATCCCGACCTTGAGGCCTCGTGTGCAGCTTCCAGATGGGGGCCCGAGAGAGCCCAGGATGCGTCGTTGGGGACGACTACTCTGTAGAGGAGGAGGAGGGGCGGTCGGGCGAGTGTTTCGACCGGAGTTTTTTGCCCATTGGGATCAGATGCCGTTGTACATAGACGACTACCCGTATAGTGGGATGAGCTACTGTGGGGATCCGGAGTTGCCACTTCCGTCTGGTCGAGTCTGGGGGCCCGATGGTAAGTGACAAATTGCTATTCTTATATGGGCATGTTAAAGTTTTTGAATAGTAAATAATGATACTGATTCAGGGACTTTTGGTATGCAGATATAGCACCGGTAAAACCGGCCGGATATATGGGACGACCGGCGGCGTCTGGAGCTACGGGTCCGAGTGGATCGAGAGCAGCGCAAAATGATGGTGCAGCCGCCCTACTGGAGGACATCCGCCGTAGATGTGAGCAGCTGTTGACCGGAGTATCAGAGCGCGGGTGGCAGGATTTAGACGACCAGTACATAGAGCCATGTGTTGGTCTTCCCTCGGAGTGGCGAGGTATCATGCGGCGCATGGCGATGGCCGGTCAAACTATGCGTGATCTACATGCTGCAGGGGCAGAGCCATTGGCCCGGGAGCCTCCGGATAGTGATTAGGGACATATGGTGCCCCCTTTGATGTATGTAGGGGCAGGGGGTGCCTCCTATAGTGTAGGGAGGGGCATATGGTGCCCCCAGTTTTTGTTTTTGGTTTGTAACATGCTATGGGCATGTCGGATGTATATGTGTGTGGGGGCGTATGGTGCCCCCAGTTTTTGGAACATGCTATGGGCATGTCGTATGTATCAGAGTAAATGGACTCATCAATATATGGTTTGCGACACCACATATGGATATGCATCGATACTGATGGTTGATTTAATGGTATTGTTGTCTTCTTCGCATAGTTATTATTGTATTCGTCATAATCTAAAACATAGTTTGCAATACTATCTACGTAGTGATTCTGATCTCTTTGAGTACATGGTTGAAAGTAGTGGTTTCAACCTTGCGTGTTAGACGGAGGGAATCGTAAATAAGTCTAATGACACGGTTATTACCGATAAACACCATTTAGTTGCATTACAAGAAAGCGAAGTCAACGAACGTGCGGATGGCGGATGCGATGCAACGGGGCATCAGCTAATAAACCACGCCTTTGCATCATCGCTTTGATTGTTGGTGGCGAACCAGTACATACCCGTTAGATAGACCGAGGTCATGCAAGGGGGTGAAGATGGCCCACCCTGCCGAGGCAAGATTCCTGGAGTAGCGACTTGCACCATCGGCGTAACCGATAAAGGGTGTGGACGGGGGGTCCTGCAAAATGGTGTGACAAGACAATAAATGAGGGGATGCAAGGAAATGACGGCAGCGTGAGGGTACAGAAGTCATCGAGCAGTAAGGGGAGGTGGAAAGGGCCGGATGATCAAGACTCAAACAAGGTGATGTATGAGAGCTATCAGAAACATGGCGAGGACTCGGGCTGCGGAGGTCGATAGAGACACAAGTGGAGTGATCTTGAGCATCCCGAGGACTTCTGTGGGGGAGGCGGCGGGACGGGCTGAAGCAAAAGTGTCGTGCGAGAGGATGAGTGAGGTGGTGAGCGCGGGCTCCGTCATCGAACATCGGGGGTGTCGATGGGGACGGGGGGATCCTCGGGGGGTGGCTTCGAAGCATCTTTAACGAGGAATGAGAGGCGGATTGATTTTGTTCGACCTCATACTCGCGGATCACCTCAAGAGAGGCACGGTAATGCGGCAGGTGAGGACAATACTGGGAGTAGTGGCCATGGACACCGCACAAAGCACAGGGCTTGTTGGTGCGGATGCGGAGAGTCTTGGGGTTCTTGGGGACGGTCGAAGAAGGAGTGGGAGTTTCAGGGACCGTAGTGTCGGGGAACGCGACTTTTACCATGGGTCGGATACGGGGTAACTCGGGACAAGCATGGGTGGCATGACCAATGATATCACACAAGGCACAAGGCTTCGTGGGTGGAGAAGGAGCCGGAGTGGTGGTGGTGGGTTGGTCTTTGGTTGCCCCCTTGCGGGCTTTGCCTCTCTTCCCGGGAGCCGTCACAACAGGAGAAGGGTCCTGTGGAGGTGCTGGGGGCACAGTGGCTATGGGGGAAGCGAGGGGGACCGGTTGGACCGGTGTCAAAGCCATGTAAGGTTTGGGGTGACCAGGGGGAGTGGCGGCTGGGGGATCAAGGTACCAAACCGGAAAGCCCAAGGTCAAGTTAGGGAGGGAGAGGGTGGCCATGACGGGGACAGAATATACTCCGGAAGGGGGGGCTAAGAAAGGGATCTGTCCAGCAGGGAAATGACCAGGAGGGACGGCTCCAAGATGGTTAAGGCCAGGAGGAACTGATCCGGGAGGATAAAGGGGTTCAGGGATACCAGCTGTAGGGGAAGGGCCAGAAGGAGGAGGTCCGGCTGGCTGAGATGAATGGCTAGGAGCGGGTTGCGGAGGGCGGGGAGGAGGAGGCTGACTAGCCGAAGCAGGCCGTTTATGGGCAGCCTGAGACGATTGCATCATGCAAACATTCGACAAGCTGGGATCAGTGACCGGAGGAGGCGAAAGATGAGGGAAGGTACCAAGCAAGGTGGAATCTTTGTAGACGCCGGGGGAGACACTGGTCAAAGAATCGACGGTTTGCTTATTGGCTACGGAAGAGATGGTCGTCTCGGAGGAGGTTGGAGACGGCGGCTCATGATAAGATAGCTGGTCGATGGTGACTATCTTCCCATTATGAGGAAAAGACATCTTGCGGAAAACCGCGGATGGGACAGCAAACATGGCATAAGTGTAGCTTCGCCCTAATAGAATGTTGTAGTCTAGAGGGGCGTCAATGACTTCGACGTCAACGCAAACAGTCTTACCGGCGAGGGTGATGTGAGCGCTACGGCACTGGTGCCAATAGGCCGGGAAGATGACCGTCTCCACGCTCAAGGGTGATCGGGAAGGGGCCATCGGGATCCGAGTTGTTTGGGAACCGAAGTGAGCATCAAGAAGGTGGATGCCCCCTCATCAATTATACACCGGGATACAGTGGCGTTCCGGATTTTGACTGGGATTTGGAAAGCAACGGAAGGAGGAAGAGGAGGATGGTCCGATTGAGTGGCGTCAAAAACAATCATTTGGTCATGAGCAGGATCAACAGCGCCCACGGCATATAGTAGAGCCTTCTTTTGAGAAGGGCACGACCGGAGGAGTTCCAGTGTGGAAATGGCAGCAGGGGATTGCGCCAAATCATCTACTATACTATACGATTGAGCGGCTCGACCGGAAGCAGCATTTCGGCGTAATGGGCCCTTTCGAATCTTTGGATGAACCTCAACTTTCGGTTGAGGGATGTGCAAGGGGCCACTGGATGTCGAAAGAGGCTCTGTAGAACCTGAAGATGGAGGCTCGGGGGCAGACTGAGCAGGAGGCTTGGGGTACTGGCGAGACCGAGTTTGAAGGTGAAGGTCGACGGAAGGGGAAGGATCGGAGCGCATCATAAGGATATGATAATCAGAGGAACCAGAAAGGGACGAGGGGGTGGCTACATGGCTGTCGGGGGGTTGGGTAGCCACGAATCCCTGGTGAGGGAAAGGATCAGTGAACATAGCTGGCTGGGTGGTGGCCACATTAGGAGGAGCATGAGGGGAGGCGTGTTGTCCGCGCAATGTGGCTTGAGACTCCCACATCTGTCGCATCTGGGGTAAGAGAGGACAATCGTGAGTGGAGTGACCGGAAACACCGCAACACGAACAGGGTTTGTTTGCAGCGGTCGGTCGTCCGGCCCGGGGCGAATGCCCTCGAGGGCCGGTCGCTGTGGTTAGGCCGAACACTCGCACTGGGGTCCCCACACGGGGCAGACGGTGTTCGGTTGTGCCCCTCCGCCTTCTTTTGGAGAAGAAGGGGGAATAAACGCACCCTGCTGTGCAAATACTTGCCCCGGAGGGGGTTGTAAGGGCTGTTGCAGGTGGTGAGGAGGCAAGGGAGGCGGAAGCGCATATGCTGGAGGAGTTGGCGCACCAGGCTGCGGATAAAAGTAAGGGTTGGGTTGGGCAGCATTGAGGTAAGCAGGAGGTTGGGCAAAAGGAGGAGGCATGCCGTATCCGGGATACATGTTGCCGGGAGGGGGCAGAGTGCTAGAGGTGCTAGCCCCTCCCTGAGGGAGGCCATGGCTCATAGGAGGGTGAGCAGAGGGGTGGGAAAGAGATCCAACAATACCGTCGGCGGAATGAGATGCCCCCGGGGCGTTAGCGCCACCGGCCCTGGGGATGTCAGGAAGAACGGTATAAACATAACCAGATTGAGCGTAGATCAGGTCATATTTTAAAGCTATTTGGAGGGCGGCTTCTTCAGATTGAGGAAAGTGAGAGGCGACATCTTTGCCGATGGGAGACGGGAGGGTGCGCAGGAACCAGTCCATGTAAACCCGATCTTCAAAGGGAGGGGCTCGACATAAGCTCCGTCTTCGTCGCCATTCCTGAACATGGGCAGAAAGGCGTGTGGAAGAGGATTGCTTAAATGAAGTCAAGAGCTCCGTGCTAGTGTCGTATCGGAGAGGGAGCTGGAAGTACGACAAAAAGGCTTGGGCAAGAGTCTCGAACGTGGTATGGGAGGAAGTGGACTGTTCGACATACCATTTAGAAGCTTCGCGGTAAGCGTGCGTTGGAACAAACGAAGATGGATGGAGTCATCGGTAATGGAATTGGAGGAACACCACATGTGGAAAGACCGGACGTGATTGGTTGGATCTTCTCCATTAAGGCCCTCGAACTTAGGGATATCAGAGGGCAGCTTGGTGGGCATAGCGGGCCAGGTAGCATTGTGGTGAATGGGGTCATTAATCAACTGATGGAAATTGGGGAGGCTGAGGCCTGCAATGTATGACAGCACAGGGGTGGCCGGGGTAGAGGTTGTGACGGTTCCGCTAGTATTGGGGCCGGCATTGGGGCCGGGAGAACCGCTAGCGTTAGGCCCTGATCCAGACATGGTGAATGTGACAAGGGGAGAACCGGAAGGAGAAGGGGGACCTGATGAGTCAGGAGAGGAGTCGGAGTGCGGACTCGAAGGTGGACTGGCTCGACGGCGGCGGTGCGGAGCAGGTCGATCAACCGGAAACTGAGGGTGAAGGCCAAGAAGTCTCCGGGAACGGCGCCTGGGGGGCGTAATGATGACAGGAAGAAGGATACCGACAAGGGCAGAAAGGGACAAAATCAAGGAAGGTCAAGGGCAGATAAGGTGCAGTGACAATTGATTTTAGAGTCTTTGCTAGGCGGTGTAAACCAGGCGCTTCTTCACTTAGGGTCAGTGTGTGGCGTGCGTTAATTTTAATTTTTAAACCCTTTCCGTTGTTGAGAGCAAGAAAAAGTGTGCTGCGTAGCTGAAAATAAACCTACAGAGAACAGAATAAAATGCTGAAATAACAGAAAAATAACAGCTACGTATGCAACTATCTAACCCAAGAAGGTGGGTCTCTCACAACTATGCTGAATAAGAAAGGAAAAAACTATGGAAACACACACAAAGGAAGCTCGACAGATCTAGGGTCAAAGGGGACAGAGATCTGGAGGATAAAGCTGCAGACAAGGGGTGCAGATCACAGCCAAGAGACAGAGGCAAGGTGGCTGGAAAAGGGAAATCAGCAAAGAGCCGGGGGGGCAAGGTAGAGGCCTTCAAAGGAGGACCAAACAAAACGACAAGAGGTGATTTGAAAGGAAAAGAGGCTGATTTCAATGGATCTGGAAGTGGAGTATGATCCCGGAAAAGAAGGTGGTGGAAACTCTGGCAAACCCAATTTGAAACGGCCCAAACTCTTCCACAAAGAGTGGAGGGTACTAAAGCCCTAAGGAGACGGGTTCCCACTTAGATGAGTAAAAACGAGATCGAGATCTTGGTCAGGCGAGGGGTGAGACGGTGAGGCCACAGCGAGAAGAGCGCGGCAAGACGCGGAAAATTGCGAGAAAAATGCGGAAAAAGGCGAGGTCGCGGAGTTCGACTGATGCGAGTGCGGGTCGCGGCTTGAAATTTGAAAAGTGCGACCTGGAGGTCCAGGTCGCAGGTTTAGGGCCAAAAATTGCGACCCCCCTGTTCCGGTTGTCTCGGCGGCAGATTTTCAGAAAAGTTGTCGTCTCAGTTGCGGCTGGTGTCGCTTACCTGCGCAATAGGGCCAGAAACACACGGAAGTTAGAAATCTTAAGTTTTTAGGGTTTTATGTGAGAAAAATGACATAAAAAGAGGAAAACTAAACAGATGAAAAGAAGCCCTAGGGCCTGAAGTAGCTGGATATGCAGGAATATGAAAAACGACAGCGGTCGTAATTTAAAACCCGTGTGGAGTCGCCATTTGTTAGTATGAATTCTTTGTCGAAGCGTACGAAAAAGAACCACTTTAGCTACGCATAACTAATAGCCCTAACAACAATAATGGCTGCAAAACATCTTCAGATCTGCGATTAGTAGTTAAAGTGCTGCAACAAACGGATCTATAAATGGAAAGATATTAAGCAGTAAAGTAAAGAGTTTGCTCCATGCATCCAACAGACAAGACAAGAACACGATTTTTTTGAATGAATTTTTATATTACAGGGCACCTGGGAGGAAACAAGAAGGTGTATCCAGATCTCCTCAATGGGATGGGTTCTTTGTAGTCCTCAGCACTTCAGATCTAAGTTTTCTCTCTCTTGTAGATAAAAAACCCAATGTAGAAGGTAGAGCTCAATGGGAGCAAAATGGCAGAAATGAGACCAAGTGTATAGATCCAGAGTGATCTAATAGGCAATAAAAGGTGAATAATGATGGAGAAAAACCTCCTATTTATAACAAAATATTGGGTCCTTCTAGATCTTGGTGCATGATTAAAATAATGTTAATCACATCTAGATCCACCTCTATGGAATATTTTATTATTATTTGTTGGAGGGAAAGGGTGTTTGACTTGAGTCAAATCCCTTGATTAGTGAAAAATAAATAAATAAATGATTTATTTATCTTTTTAAGGAAGTGGTTGGGATATAATCAAATAAATAATGATTTATTTGATTAATGGTGGTTGATTTGGTCATATTTAACAGGGAATATTATTTAAATAATTATTCCTAGAAAATAATAAGATAACTATGGGTTTATCTCATTAATTTCTTTGTTTTTGGGTTAAACATGACAGGGAATAATAATTAAATTATGGTTTAATTAATTATTCCTTTTGGGGTTTCCTAATTAACATAGTGAAAGCAGTTTTACTTGGGGTAAAACTGGTCTTACATGGTGCACTTGGGTCCATCTAATGATGAAAGGTTAGATGACCAAAAAATGGTGTAACACGTATGTTATAAATTTCCATTCTTGATTCAAAACTACTCCTACCCCTTCCTTGCATGTATCAATGCATACTTCAAATTCCTTACTTGAGTCTGCTACTTTCATGACAGGGGCAGTAGTCAACATTTCCTTCAATAATTCAAAACTATTCTGACATTCTTGAGTCCACTTAAAGATTCGTCCTTTCTGCTGTAGCGAGGTAATAGGAAAAGCTATTTTAGAGAACCCATTAATGAATCGTTTGAAATAGCCAGCCAAACCCATAAATGAACGTATGTCTGCTACATTTTAAGTAAATTTCCACTCCATGATTGTCTTTATCTTTTTAGGGTCTACAGAAATCCCTTCAGTAGATATCACATGTCCCAGATATTGGATCTGCTTCTTGAAAAAGTTACATTTACTAAACTTAGCATAGAGCTGGTGTTCTCGTAAAATTTCCAGCACTATGCGCAAATGCTCTTTGTGCTCTTCCTCATTCTTAGAGTAGATCAGTGTATCATCAATAAAAGTTAAAAAAAATTATCTAAAAATGGGTGGAAAATTCCATGCATCAAGCTCATGAATGTTGTTGGTGCATTGGTTAATCTGAATGGTAGCACCACAAATTTAAAATGTCTGTATCGGGTGTTAGACTCCTATACCAATAGGTGTCATTTTTCATGATTGTCTTGATTGAACTATGGAATATGTTCAAACCTTTTTCTTGTGCAAAGGTGTTCCATATTCTTGAAAAATAAAAAAAATCAAAAAATTTTAAAAAATGTAAAGAGGGTATACCCTAAAAGAAAAATCAAAGAGTAAAAAGAATAAAAATGGCCAAAAAATAAAAGAAATGAACCCCATCAAAAAGAAAGGCCAAGGAAAGTGTGCAAGTTTAAATGCCACTACTTTTTACTCTGATGTAATAAACAAATTGTGTGCAACTTGTATTTTATGCCACAATTCATGAATAGTCAAACTGTTTAAGCTTGGCTACTTCATTTTTCAATTTCATGTTGTAGAATAGAGAATAAATATCTGACCAAACAGTTTAATCTTGGCAGATAAGTAGATAGGTAGAGTTAATAAAAGGTGCTCAACAGTTTAATCTGAGCCCTTGGGTGCAATAAGTGTAGAATTAGATAGATTTGTCATGTAAAAGAAAAAGAATATTGATAAGGGTTTGCTAGTCTAAATGCACCCTAATAAAGAAGAGAAAATGGTAGAGTAAAGTAGATAGGGTAGGTAGATGGTGTAGTGGAATTACATGTGATGAATGATGGCTTTAAATGTTTGTAATATGTTACTTTCATCACCAAGTGCAAAGGAAGAACACCACATTGGCAGAATTTCAGAACAAAGCAAGGTCAACTTAACTTCCCACATCACTTTCTCCCTAAGAGTTTTATTAATTTCCCCAAAGTGCAAAGGTATTCGAAGATTAAAAGGGCTCAAGGCATTTCTTTGACTTTTGGAGGGACCGGACCCTCGGCCTGATGATCAAAAAGACCTAAGTACTTGAAGTTATTCATCATTGCACTCATTCACTTTTAATCTTTTCCTAAGTAAAATCTCATTTTACTTAGGAAAATCATGCAAAATTCCATAAAACCCTCAAAATTACTTTTTATCCTATGTTTAAGTGTTGAAGTTAGAATGATATAATTTACTTTAAAAGATCTTCACTTTCTTAGTGATAGTTAAGTATTTTGAGTTTACCTTGCCCTTCATCATATTAACTTCTAATTTATTTACTAAATCCCTAGTGAAAATGCCTTATCCTAAGTATATAACTCCTTTTACATACATATCCCAAAAAACACATCTATTAAGATTTTAACCAAAGTATTTATTTCCCCATGCATAAATAAAAAACCACATTATGTGCCCTTTGGTTAAATATATCATTATATAATAAGTCCCGCCCCTTATGGTAATTGAATTGATCTAATTTCATTATCATATAATAAAAATATAAAAAAAAAACATTAAACATATAATTCGTATGTTTAAAACAAAAAACAAAAATAAACCAAAGTTTAATTAAAACTAAACTTTGGAGATCCCGCGCGCAAAGTTTCTTACCCCGACCCTTTATAACCATGGGATTAATTAATTAACTGGATTAATTAATAACCAACTTTTCTGCCTATCAAAGCACCCCCGGGATGATTAGTTAAACACTAATTACATCGGGCCCGCATGTTAATTTTCCCGTCACCTTCCCGTCTTGAGAACCGTCGGATCATCCGCCTGCAGATCAACGCTCCACAGCGATTCCGCTAGCCGTCCCTCGACAGAACTTTAACGCGCGGGGGCACGGTGGTTTTGAAACCATCCTCCGACCACGTGTCACTTCCCCAATGGAATCGCTGCCCTCGCGTTCAATACCACCATTGCCCATAAGCGGTGCGGGAACTACCGCTTACCGCCTGACCCCTGCCACATGTCATCCCGTACGTCAAATGACGTCATTCCTCGAAAAAATAAAAATCTCCTTTTTGACTTTGGAAATAAAACAAAATTCATGTTTTTTCAGTCATTTTCATTGCTGAAAGTGACTACGCCTCCCGCTGCGAAATTCAAAATTTTCACTGAAAATTACTGTTCTATCCAATTTCGTTCAAGAATTCCGCTGGACCAGTGTTCGAGCATCTTCTTGCCACCACTTGATACCTGTTAAATCCCAGTTTGCCTCCGAAAACAGGTATTTATTCTATTGCACTCCGAAATTCAAAAGAAACTCTGTGTTTCGTGTTTTTTCACTGGATTAGTGTTAAAATCTTATCGCCAAGATCATTCCCTGAGCTGTAAAACTGTGAATTGTTCCTCCGAACCTGCAACTGTGCTAATTTCCCTCATTAAAATGGAAATCACGACATTTCTGTGAAGAAAACCCAGAAACTTCCATTGTGAACACACAAGAACCAAAATGGAAGCTCCGGCGGCCCTGAATGTAACCCCATTGAATGCCCCCCACAGAGAATTAGAATATTTGCCCTTAGTGGATAAGGACTTCTAAATTAAAGACTTAGTGTTTGATGAAAGCCCCCTTCGAAGTTATTGTCGCTGCAGAGACGATTATTCGAAGGGATTGGATGTCATTGGGTTGTGGGAATCCAATTTCCCGAGATATCTCATCCCCTCAGTCCTTATTTTCCCAGAAATTATCCACTACTGCCATTCTAACTATGATCCAACTCAAAGAGCAGTAATGTCCCCTGATCAGAGTGTTCTATTCCCCATCACTCCTCAGGCCATCAATGCAATGCTACATTTTGAACCTGATCAAGAGCTAACTCCTTTGTCTATGGAAGAACTGATTGAAAAGTCTAATCAACTGTCTCCAGAAAAATTGAAATCCATTTACCAAACTTTTATGTTGCCTGAACATCAACCTAAGAGGCCACCTCCATATGGTTTTGCTTACTTTAACAAGTTGGGCAGACTTATACTCAATATGATATCCTTTGTTATGGGTTTCAATACAAGTGAATATGTTGATGAAATAACCTTGGTATTGCTGTCTATCTTTACTCCTGGGCAACCTCCTGCAGTAAAATATGATTTTGCATCCTTCATTTCCAATAAAATATATGACCAGTTCATGAGGCTAGATAATGAAAAAGTGTTCAAATATTCCTCAGTTATTTATCATCTCCTCATCTATTATCAATCAGAAAAGTTCCCCTTCCATGTTAAAAAGCTTGATGCCAAGGGAAATCCTAGATCAGTTATTTTTTGGTCTGCCATAACTCATTCTTCCTATGAGTCTCCCTATTCCTATGCTGAGTTCATCGATCTTTTTGTATATCCTGCAACTACCTTATTGACAGGAATTCCTCCTCCAAGGCTCAGCAATGAAATCAAGAAGACTTTGCAGCTTTCAAAGACATATAAAGTTGGAGACTGGTATTTATATCAAAACCATTCAGTCCTCAGAATCTATGGATGTGAATTGCATCCATTCAAGTTGCCAAAATATGTGCCCATGAGACTTTTTGCCTTGGAATATTTCAGGCAAATGAATAATTCTGATATGATTCATTTTTGTAGTGTGAAAAAGAAAGCCCAACTCAGGATCAAAAGTCAATTAGGACCCTTCATATGCAACTCTAGAGATGCTGAGCGAGAAGCAGAAGATATACTACAAAACCATTGCAAGTTCCAAAGGAGTTTCCGTTGGGTTCCTTATGATCCATTTGGTTTCATCTGTGATAAAAGAATGAAGAACAAATCTTCCCCATATATTCACCACATGATTCCTGATATAGAACAATATGCTAACCAAGATGAATGGGTGGAAGAAACACTAGTTGAGCAAGATAATGAAGAAGACAATATTATGAAAAATCTGGAGAAAGAGTTTGACCTAGAATCTTTTGGTCAAGTGCAGGTACCCCACATTGGTACCTCTTCAGCAGGAAATCTACAACAGGGATTACAGGAAAGCAGTCCATCTATTGCAGTAGAGTCAAAAGGCAAAGGAAATGAACCTGAAATACAGGTCATTGAAACTTTTATCATGGTAGAGAAACCTCAAACCTCCAGAGCACCAGATCAATCACAAGTTTCTCCCACTCAGGTAAATCATCCTAAAGTTTCAGAATTACAAACTCCATCCAATATGGAAATAGGAAAGAAAAGGCAAGTTCCAGATACTACTCCTCCCAAAGAAATATCAGAGCTACATCAAGCCAAAAAGCAGAAATCCGATCCACTTCCAGATGTGGAAATCATTGATGAAATGTTTGATGATGGAAGAGAAGATAGTCAACTAACTGGTTCTGTTAGTATGACACGCACAGATCAGAAAGGAAAAGCATTGCAAAAACAATTGAGTACTGAAGTATCTTCTTTTAAGCCACAAAAAACAGATACAGGTGATATAAAAAGAACTTTCATTAATATAAAGGCAAAGAATGATCCATTGAGAATGAAAGTATATGATCAATATCTAAAAATGGCTCCACATAATCAGGAAAGGTTAATGTCAGCATTTGACATTTCACAAGGCAAAATGATGATGAGCCACTTTAAATCCAAGGTGCCCAAACCCATGACAGCAGCTGATTATATTAGGACCAATTTTGGGGTCCTGGCAAAGACATTCATCCCTTGGACCAGATAGAGCTGCATAAACAAACTGGGGAAATGGTGTATTCCACTCTTACTGATAAGGCCATGACAGCCATAAGGCTGCAAGATTCTTTAAATAACACAAGCACCCAATTACAAGTTGAAAAGGCCTCTTCTCAGGCCAAAGATAACAGAATAAAGTCTCTAGAATACATAATTATTAGTTTGGGTCACAACCCCAAAGATATCAAAAGCATTGAGGCACTAATAAAAAAGAAAGATGATGATATAGCTGCACTAAGAAAGCAGCTGAAATTACCAGCCTCAAGACATCCCCAGACCCAAGAAGTTTTGAAGGAGAATTTGCAGGAAGAGATAATGGATTTGCTCTTAAAAATGACTGAGCAACTGAGTGAAACAGAGAAATAATTGGAACAAGCTTTACAAGAGAAGGAAGCTATCATGCAGGCATCAATCACAGAAGCTACTACAACTGTAGGTACCACAACAACAGATCAACAAACAGAATTAGCACAGGTAGACACTTCTGGTTTAAGTTATGATGAATTGGTAAAAAAAATGGAAAGTTTAAAACTCAGGGTCACAGAACTTAAAACCACAAAATTACAGTTAGAAAACTTGGAGCAGAAATATGATATGTCCAAAAGAACTGTTGCAGATAATACCAGGGAAATTAAAAGATTGGAAAAATTGGTTAAGGCTTTAGAAAAAGATCTTTCATTAGAAAAGCCTTTGAGAGAAATAAATGAAATTCTTTGGACTAATATCATTGATTCAATAAAAAGTATTTGGACTTTTGTTCAAACAATCTTTGAACAAAATGACTTGATCAAAGTAGCTCGGGAAGAAATAGCCAAAACAAGAGATGAATTAAAGAACAGACCTGAGCAAGCTAGTCAACTTATACAGTTTCTGAACACACGGACTAAGCAACAACTTTCAAAGTTAGGAATTGATGACAGAACAGGCACTATCTTAGAAATAAAAAGAGTTTTTACCAAAAGAACTCTTATGCAGAATTTGGAAAGGAAGTGCTCAGATATGCTAGAAGAAATCAATGCTTTTAAAGGGAAGTTTCAGGTTTTATTAGACAATGGGTTACCCAGTCCTATGCTAGCAGATGACAAGGTAATGGACCTGGAAACCTATGTTACTAAAATAGACATACATGCTCATAACGCAACTGTTATTTCTATCAATGCATCATAAGCAACATTGCCAACAGGGAGGAACCTCTATGACAGATTGAAAAATTTGTTTCATCTGGAGCATGAAATAAAGTATTTGTTCCCTAGTCAGCCCACTTTTTACAGGTACACAGAGGCCGATGAGACATTGAGAAAACTCAAAAGAACCGTAATAGCAGAAGATCAATGGTGGGATGACTTATTGGAAATTTTGTAAAATTTATCTTCAGACAGAGAATTTGATTTTTTTACCATCATGTAAAAAATAAATAAGGAGCACAGGTTAAAAAGTATCAGTTGAACAGGTTAAAGAGTATCCGTAGAAACAAAGAGTATCAGACAAGCAAAGGAATTACTCAAAGGGACAGCATCGAGCCCTATTATAGCACCTACCTCCAGCACATCCACAAAGGAAGGAAACATCACATCAGCAGTTACTTGTTATTCTATCTACGAGACCATTTGTCTCCTTTTTATTTGTAAATTACTCCTTAGTCACCCTAGATTATTGGCTAGGTTAGTGTGAGATATTTTCAATTATTTTTTGTATAAATAAACCCTCAAAGAGAGTGTTGAGGGTGGATTCTATTATTTGGCTATGACATTGAAGTTTTTGGAATAAAAAGTGTTTTGGAGAAATTTATTTGTGGCTTACTGGATGACAATTTGAAGCTCAGGACTTTTTGCAGGATTCATGTGTCGGACTGCAGTTCAATAAGTCTTTCTACCCTATGTTTTAAGTTTTATATCTGTTTATAATATCATTATGTTCATTTCTGAATAATTTACATAAAGGATTGAATCAGAATTTACCTAATTGTACTCTGATTTCAGATGTGATTATTCTTAATGTTTTCCTCTAAATTGGTTATAAGCACGAATTCTTAAATGCTCTTGCTTTACTAATTTAAACATTCTTGATTAATATAATAAAGAATTCTTCATTTCTCTTTGTTTGTAATCATTTCATTTCTTTCTTTTGAACATGGTGAAAGATTCTTAGCTGCCTTTCATCCCTTCAACATCATCCCATCCACTTTAAATTTTAAGGATTGTTCTCTGTCTGGCTATCTTGCCCTGCAAAGCCATCTTGTGTGTAGAATAGAAATCCAGTAAAGCCATCTTTTGACTCCATAGCCCAATGGACTGAAAATCTTCAACCTTGCCCCTAGTTTGCGGATTCCACCATTTTCAAACAAACTCTTGGATCTATACCTAGCCTAAAACCTTCTAAGAACAAAGATAAATCATAAAGAGAGATCCCTCTCTGGATGCAGATTGGCTAGATTCTGCATCTGAAGGTTGGTTTGTGGTTACCTCGGGTATACTTTCCTTTTCCACAACTTCAAGGAAAACCTGAGTGATAACATAGTGGCGACCATACTGGGGAACTGAATCATTTTTATTTGTTAATATTGTTCACTTATAAGCTATAGACAGAGTCTGAAGATCAGCCAGGTAGCCTTTGAAATTGCTTTTGCTCTGCAATTGCAAAAGTAAATAAATGCTGATTCAGTCTATCTCTGATTTAGCTTATATACTGAACCTTAGTTTCAAAATGTTTAATTAGACTCTCTAGTTCAATAAATCTTTGAGAAATTTTTAATCACAAATCATTATTTCTTGAAGTATTTATAGAAGTTGTATTTATTTTTCAATTAAAACCAAAAATCCAAAAACACTTAGTCTAAGAAAACTGGCTTCAGAAAGGATTTGTCATACTAGGTCAAATTCTGACCCCAATCCACCAACGATATTTGAAAATCCAAATCTGATTCCTAGGATTCTTAGAAGACAAGGAAGTCAAGAAAGTTCTGAAAGAGGAAGTCAAGAGAGTTCTGGAAGTTCCAGACCTCTTTCTAGATCACAGTCTTGCCCTGTCAAGATAATATATTTTGACGAAATCCCTTTTGATGAACGACTTGAATCATCCTTATTTGTAAACTTTTCTGAAACTGAATTATCCAGATTAGTTCCAGATCCATTTTTTTTTGAAGATTTACAATTCAGATTTGTTTCATATCACCTTGACCGACAGTTACAAGACTCCATTCAATCTGAACAAACCTTTGAAGAAAATTCAAACATCTCTGTAATTACCGAAGCTTCTCCAAGTTCAGTTACTTTTTCTCAAGCTTTTCAAACACCTATTACCCCTTCTACTCCTCCATCTCCTCCTGCCAGACCATCAACTCCTGTTACCCCACTATATCTTCCAATGGCCAATCGATATGCCCCTTTAAGGTTGCCTAACAACCCTGTTGCCTTGCCTCAGGATTATCAGAGTAAGATCACACCTTTTGATGGATCAGGTACTTATACAGCGCAACAACATACCAAAAGGATGACTGATTACTTTGAGTTATATGAAATTGACACTGATGATGTCCGAATGAGAATTTTTGTTCAGAGTCTTACTGGAGAAGTTAGGACATGGTTTAGGGCCCTTGCTCCAAATAGTATTGCTGATTTACCAGCTTTGTATAGGGAATTTTTGAATAGATGGGAGAAGAAGAAAGACCCTTTTCAGATCTTATCTGAATTTGAAAAACTAAGGAGAAGACCTAATGAAACAGTGCAAGATTACATAATAAGATTCAATGAAGCATATAACGCTGTTCCCCAGAACCTCAGACCCCCACTTGACTCTGTATTGGTTAAATTTC